>JAPKLW010010446.1:0-11281 GCA_026898455.1 Plectranthus barbatus | reverse complement strand
TTTTTCAACGCGCTAAAGCTGCAAGTGTACAGACCACTGCAGAGGGCAAGTAATAATTTATCGATTCTCAAGGATTGCAGGATCGAAGTATAACCAAGCACTGAAACATAGATACCGTACTACTATCTAGGTGAATCATAAAAGGATTTTGGTTTATCTAGACTAATTGATTTTAAAGTAGTAATAAAACAAAATGAACAATTAACGATTTTAGAAAACTGGTGAGAAAACAGGATTCCAGGGTAATCCACTTTGCATAATAATCAAACAACGTTTTCATGCAATTCAATCCCAATTTAATTTCCAGAGATGTGAGCAATCGCAAATATGTTATCAGGTGATCCTCTCGGACTCTAAACCATAACATGGAAATAAAATACCTAGTGACTCCTCTCGGATGCGCAAAAGAATTTTACTCTTGATAAAAACCTTAGATTTTAACCCCTTTAAAAGCTCAATTTCCTCTCGGACAATTGTTCTAGTAAATCTAATTTAATTGCGTCATAATTGATAACCTAGACCTCTCGGTTCAAAAACTACCAATTCAAATCACAATTAATGGCCAGTTAATCACAATTCATGCAAATCCCAAATTAAATTAGAACATCAAAGGAAAAGGAACATTAAGTTGCATAGACTGTTGAATGAATAAATACAAAGTTTCAAAACCCTAGAATCCACAAATGGGTTTAGCCAATCATGCTAAATCCCAGAAAAACAAAAGATGAAGAGTCACAAAAACAGAAAAACATGAAAACTAAAAACCGTAGTCTTCAATCTTCGAATTCCGGAGTGCTCTTCAAGTTCCCTTGCCTTTTGCCCTTAATTCTATACTCTCCAGTTGAAAAAGTGATGAAAGGAACCTTATTTTCGTTCAGAGAGGTCCTATTTATAGTTGAGGCCTTTAAAATCTCCAAAAGATATGATTTTGGGCTAAAGATTCGCCAGATTTCGTCAAAACGGGACACAGACGGCGACCTGAGAGGCGCGATTGGCGATCGCAGGTTATGCAACCGGGTCGCCGATCATGTCGCGCGAGAAAACTTCTGAAAATTGCAGAACCGGCGACCCATCTACATCACCGGCGATCGCCGGATGTGTCATCCGGGTCGCCGGTTTTGCACCGTGCGTAATGCCTTCAAAATTCACAACCGGCGACCCATCTACATGGCCGGCGACCACCGGTTGTATCATTTGGGTCGCCGATTGTGCCTCGAACAGGTTTTTGGCGTTTTCTTTTGTATTTTCTGACTCTTTCTTCTTCCCGGTACAAGCTACCATCAGTCGGCTTTTCGGAGATTCTGTCAATCCTTGTAAACGACTCGATTGTGCGTGAAATCTGCATAAATAACCACAAACCAGACCAAACGTAATATTTTCTAAAAGAATATGAATAATGCATGAAAACACTACATAACAATCTGATTTAAGGCCAAAAGTGAGCAAATCCACATCAGCAAGGTGCACAAAACGAGTGTTTATCAACCCCCCAAACTTAAGCTATTGTTCGTCCTCGGACAATGAGACAAACAAATAAAAGAAAGAAGTAAACACGAGGGGTGCATTAATTTATCATCAGCTGTTTCAGACACAAAATGGGGTTGTGATTCCCACACCAATCACTGTGACATTCATCAGTTTATCGCAAACAAACAGTTTCAATCCTGGCCTCTAAAAGTCCGCTTCTCACAAGATAGTGTATCACTCAAATTTTTCACTCAAAATGTAAGAAGGTCAGTGCACACTCTCAAATGGTCAACTGCACAACTTTTTCTACCATAGGCTTGCTCGTTGTCTCAACTCTCTACTGACCACGGGAGTGCTCGGATAAAGATCAAAAAGGTCTTTATTTACGGTTCTAATGTAGGCACATTGGTGAAGGGTATGGAAATTTGGCTAAAAGTGACTAGAATAGATTCATCCTTATAACTCCATTCATTCTAACTCTTCCTCATCACCTACTGTATGGCGTAACTGACTCTAACAATACTTATGACATAAACTGAAATTGACACATCCCTTCAATGGTAACTCAATAAGATTCAAACTCAAAATCATGACAAAACTCTTGTGCATTGACTTATATCAAAACATTGCACATTCTGAAGGATATAACACAAGTACTTTGCACATCCAGTGCATTATTCGACTCTTTTTTTTTTTTTTTAATAACAAAGTTCATACTGACTTATCACAATAACAAAGATGCACTCATCGTGCACTATACTCATACCAACGACATTAGTCCATCAACATGTTTGGACTACACACATATACAGACTCTAACTTCACCACTTATCATTGTTGGATACCCTTATACATCCATCCACACCTCCTATCATCCGGGTTAAGAAAGAAAAGGTTTTCAGGCTCAACTAGGCTAACAAAGGAGTATGCATCGGGTTAGTGTTTGGGTTCATTGTGGCTTATGAAACGATGGCCTAAAATCATTTCTAAATCCTTGACACTCTCCTACGCAATTTTGAGCAAGAAGCCAGAGCAAGTTCTAGAGACTAAGTGTGCAGTGACCGACTCTCAATGAAACAAAGTTAGGCTCAATTCTGACAGGGCAATAAGCGTATTCAAGAGGCCAAAAATCAATTCCGTAAGATCACAATTCACCAAATCATTTACAGCAATCAATGTAAGTTTCACGAGAAAGAAAATCTGTCATCATAAACTTGATCAATAATGCAAAAGTGACCACCCTATTAATTCATTTCTCTTTCACAATTCAGGTTCCACAATACAGACCCAACAGGAATTTAAAAACTGAATTAAATACAAGTAAACAAATAAAAGCAAATAAAGGTGGTTCATATTACAAGTTCAAATTCAAGTACAGACCCAAGCTCAGCAGCATAAGAATGGAGCAAATAAGATGGAGAAGAAAAGTAAAATAGGGGACCACACATCGACCGATCCCATCCCCCCCCCCCAAACTTATTCGATACAAGGGAAAGAATAAGTTTGTGGGAAGAAGATCACGGAGGTGTGTGGGTACCTCGATAACCTCATTGGGGCGAGGGCCAGTTCTGTGGGAAACGGGCCATGAATCGCTGCATCTCGTGGTTCGCCTCTTGCTGGCGTCACCATTGTTCTTCCTCCTACAGGTTGTGGCGCTGCTGCGCTACCCACCGCTCCTGCTCCTGCTCAGCAAAGCTTTGCTGAGCTGTCCACTGCTCTCGCTGCTCGTCTTCAAAAGACCTCCGGGCCGTCCATTCACGCCTCTGCTCCTCCTCGAAAGACCGGCGCTCAGTAGCATACGTCGTCTGGGCCGCAGAAAGGGACTGTAGCTGCGTGCTCCAGTCCGACCACTGTCTCTCTAGCGCGCTGAGGCACTGCTCAACCTCCGCCCGACTGTAACGGCGCTCGTAGCAGATAGATGTTCCCCCGCGCTGCTGCCGGGATGATCCCCCTGTCTCCTGCCGGGATGAGCCCCCTGTCTCCTGCCGGGATGATCCCCCCAGCTCCAGGTAGAGGGGCTGTTCCTCGTGTGTATCCTCGGGAGCCTCCTCATGAGTCTCCTCAAACGCAGGGTTTGGGTTCTGCCGGCGGGCTTCCTCGTCAGCTTGGATCGCCTCCACATGAGCTAGAGTGTCTAGCTTCCAGTTGTTTCGATACTGCCGAAGCCCTACATTAGTGAGCTCCGGGTTCGGCAGCGGAAAGTAAGGACGGCTGCGCTGAACGAGGTGGTAGGGTGGGTGCACCGAATGGATGAATCGAAGATGCACCAATTTCTCCAGTGTGAGCTTTGTCAGTGGTTCAGCCCGCTCCTCGGACACATCGACCCCTAGCGAGTATAGCAAGGTGGTCCACAAACCGCCAATGCAGATGGTCCCTTTTTGGGCCCCCGAGATCCTGTTGGACTGCATCAGAAATAATTGGGCAAAGTTGAGGTACTCGCTGTTCAACATGCAGTATAGGACCATGAGCTCCGCGTCTCTGAGGGAGCTGTTCTCCTTTCTAGCGAAGAGGGTATAGGCCAGGATGGCTCGGACCATCCGGAAAACTGGGTTCCGGATCATAGAAGCCTTGCAGTCTCCCGATGACCAACTGGGGCTTCCTTCGGCGCAGATATGGGGCCAGAAAGTCTTGCTGTCGTAGCCCCTTGGTTTGTTGTACCTCCCCAGGTTAACCACTCCGAACGCCCTGCTGATTTCCTTTGTTGAAATAGTCCTATCTTGATTTCCGGCCCGGAAGGTGGCGCCGGTGGGCTCAGTTCTCCCTTTTGTGGTGATCTCCAGAGTAGACAAGATCTCCAGGGTGAACCTTGTGAACGTTGGGGCATCGAGCTCCAGCAGGGGTGCCCAACCAATGTTAGAAAACAGCTCCTTCACGTTATCATAGAGCCCCATTGCCTTCATTGCATCAGTGTCAGGGTAGCAGGTGCCTTCGACCCCTCTTTCGGCCAGAACTTTGAAAGTGTTGATCATGCCCGCATCTCGGATCCCGGTGATCCCATAGGAGTCAGGGTTAGTACGACGGCGAGGTGCCATAGTCCTACAAATGCAAAACAAACATGCATATTATCCACCGTGAAGCAGGAAAGCAATAAATGCACACGAATTAAAACCAACATAACTATACGAAATAAACTAACAATACGAAGACCATAATTCCACAGTTAATTAAAACTTTTAACCAAACTTAGATAAACTCAACTCATCGTCACTCTAACATACTCAATCCCAACGTTTGGCATAACAATATCCATAATAAGTCCCCAAATTATTCAAGTAAATGCAACATAATCACAATGTACTAATGCAAACAAGTGAACATAGAGGTAAAGGAAATAACAACTAAATATGAAAACGATAAACCTAAATTAAGCAATTAAAATCACAAACTTGCAATGCAAGCAATTAAACTCGAATATAGAGACACAATAACCATAATGCGAGATTTAAACGTGAGTATGAAGAAGAAATACCTGGAATTTTACGAAAATATGACGAAAATTAAGAACCCTAGCCAATTTGGGGATTATGGTGTTTTTGGACGAATTGGGGCAAACCACTCGGATAGGAAGCCTCCAAATGCCGTGGGAGAGTGATGTTTAAAAGGAATTCGTGAGACAATGCAAGATAGAAGAGAATTTTTGAGAGAAAATTTCGAAAATTTGAGAGTTGGGTGAAATTTTGGTGAATAAAATGAAAAAATCGCGCAGCAACGGCCTTTTAATGCATACCCGGCGACCCAAGTTCGCGATCGGCGATCGCCGTCTGTGCAGATAGGTCGCCGGTTATGCACCGTACCAAATTAGCTAAAACTACACACCCGGCGACCCAACCAGCATAACCGGCGATCGCCGGTTATGATTTCGGATCGCCGGTTGTGTGACGTACCTGTCCGGCATTTAATGGGGTAATCGGCGACCCAGGTGCGCGATCGGCGATCGCCGTCCATGCATTCTGGGTCGCCGATTTCGTCACGAAATCGCGCGACTCCCTCTGTTTTCGACTCTGTTTCCTGCATCCAATGAACTCAACACCCAAACATGAACGTAACTGTGGAAAATGATAAAAATACTCAACGTACATTAAAAACGGACGCACAAAATAATAGAGAAACTCAAATAAACCAATAATGGATTGGGTTGCCTCCCAATAAGCGCTTTATTTTACGTCTATAGCTAGACACAGCAGCACGAACTATGGTTCAGATAAATAAAGTTCAACTACAGCAGAAACAGTCTCAGATTGGATGTAAAGCTTCACCCTATGACCATTCACCGTGAAGTGTGTGCCATCAGTTCCTATTAAGTCTAGTGTACCATTTGAGTTAATCTTGTCAACAACATAAGGACCAGACCATCTAGACTTCATTTCCCAGGGAATAAACGCAATCGAGAATTAAAGAGGAGTACCTGATCCCCCGGCGTGAATTCACGGGGGCGGATGCGTCGATCGTGAAATTTCTTGGCACGCTCCTTGTACAACCTCGAACTCTCATAAGCTTCGTTCCGGAATTCTTCCAACTCTGTCAGCTGGATGCATCGCTGCTCAGACGCAGCCTTCAGATCCCAGTTAATCTTCTTCACAGCCCAGAAAGCTTTGTGCTCCAACTCTACTGGCAGATGACAGGATTTTCCAAACACCAACTGGTATGGTGACATACCAATTGGGGTCTTGAATGCAGTTCTGTATGCCCACAAGGCATCATCCAAGCGCAGTGCCCAATCCTTCCTGGATACTACAGACTTCTCCAGGATTTGCTTGATTTCTCTGTTAGCTAGCTCAGCTTGACCATTGGCTTGGGGATGATATGGAGAAGTGATTTTATGATGCACTCCATATTTTGACAGGAGACTCCCCAGCCATCTATTCTTAAAGTGGGATCCGCCATCGCTCAGCAGTGCTCGCGGCGCTCCAAAACGAGTCAAGATGTTCTTCTGTAAGAACTTGAGTACCACCTTAGAGTCACTCGTCGCAGTGGGGATAGCCTCAACCCACCGGGTTACATAATCCACTGCTAGCAGGATGAATTGGTATCCATGAGACTTAGGGAATGGTCCCATAAAGTCAATGCCCCAAACGTCGAAGGGCTCGATCTCCAGCATGTACTTCTGTGGCATCTCATCTCTCTTCGAGATGTTCCCCATCCTCTGGCATCTATCACAGCTGGCCACAAATTTTTGACAATCGCGGTAGATAGTAAGCCAATAAAATCCACTGGTGAGGATCTTCATGGCTGTCCTATTTGCCGCACAGTGGCCTCCATATGGGGACAAGTGGCAGTCCCCCATAATCTGCTCTTGCTCATTTGACTCGATGCACCGCCTAATCACCATATCAGCACAACGGCGGTAGAGGAAATGCTCGTCCCAATAGTAGAACTTACACTCGTGCAGAAACTTCCTCTTCTGATGTGAGGAAAGATCAGGTGGTGAAACACCTGCAACCAGATAATTCACTAGATCCATGTACCATGGATCCGTTGCTTCCACAGCAAATAGCTGCTCATCCGGAAAGACTTCAGTAATTCGGATCCTCTGGTCATCCCCTTCCACTGGGTTCTCTAGCCTTGACAGGTGGTCCGCTACCACATTTTCGCACCCCTTTCGATCCTTGATCTCCATATCAAACTCCTGCAGTAACAGGATCCACCGGATCAGTCTCGGCTTCGCTTCCTTCTTCGCAAAAAGATATCGGATCGCAGCATGATCCGTGTATACAACTGTCTTCGCCCCAATCAGATACGCCCGGAACTTGTCGAAGGCGAATACCACCGCCAACAACTCTTTCTCCGTAGTGGTGTAGTTCACCTGAGCCTCATCCAGAGTCTTGCTGGCGTAGTGTATAACTCGGAAAATCTTATTCCTTGTCTGCCCCAACGCGGCTCCTACAGCTGTGTCGCTGGCATCGCACATCAGAACAAAAGGTTCTGACCAATCTGGAGAAATGAGAACCGGAGCGGTGGTCAAGGCCAACTTCAGCTTCTCAAAGGCCTGCAAACAATCATCATTAAAAACGAATTTCGCATCCTTCATAAGCAAAGAACTAAGAGGTTTAGAAATTTTAGAAAACTCCCTGATAAACCTCCGGTAGAATCCTGCATGTCCCAAGAAACTGCGAACAGATTTCTCGTTCGTGGGTGGTGGCAACTTTGAGATTGCCACGATCTTTGCTCGATCTACCTCTAAACCTGCAGCAGAAACTTTGTGGCCAAGAACTATTCCTTCCCTAACCATAAAATGACATTTCTCCCAATTCAACACAAGGTTAGTATCTTGGCATCGCTGCAGAACAGTAGTCAGGTTTTCCAAACAATCATCAAATGAATGACCAAACACAGAAAAGTCATCCATGAAAACTTCCATAATATTCTCAACCAGCCCGCTAAAAATAGACATCATGCATCTTTGAAAAGTGGCAGGAGCATTACACAATCCAAAAGACATGCGCCTATAAGCAAAAATCCCATAAGGGCAAGTAAAAGCAGACTTATGCTGATCCTCAGGAGCTATTACTATTTGGTTATATCCAGAATAACCATCTAGGAAGCAGTAAAAATCATAACCAGCTAGCCTATCCAACATCTGATCAATAAAAGGGAGAGGAAAGTGATCCTTACGTGTAGCACTGTTCAGTGCTCTATAGTCTATGCACATCCTCCAGCCTGTGACAGGTCGGTGAGCGATCTCCTGGCCGCTCTCGTCTTTAATGACTGTCGTTCCCCCCTTCTTCGCCACCACTTGGGTAGGGCTTACCCATTCACTGTCTGAGATGGCGTAAATCATCCCAGCATCTAGGAGCTTCATCACCTCTTTTCGCACCACTTCCTGCATGATTGGGTTAAGCCTTCGTTGCGGTTGCACCTTGGGCTTATATCCATCTTCAAGTAAGATCCTGTGCATACAAATAGAAGGGCTAATACCCTTGATGTCAGACAACGACCACCCAATAGCAGATTGGTGGTCTCTCAATACCCTCAGTAATCTATCCATTTGACAAACAGATAAAGTAGCAGAAACGATTACCGGATATGTGTTGTTTTCGCCCAAGTAGGCGTACCTCAGATGGTCTGGCAGTGGCTTGAGCTCCAGCACTGGTGGCTCCTTCTTTCCTCCTGGATTTAGCGCCTTCTTCCGCGCCTCTTCTTCTTCCTCCTCGCTCCTCAACTTCAGAAAATTGGCGCTCTCCACATTGTTCTTCTCACCTGCAGCATCCAATGCTAGAACAGACTCTAGCAACTCATCACACGCATCATACAGGTCATCACAAGGATAAACAGAATTTTGCACCCCATAATCTAAGGAATCAGTAGAAATAAATAAAGGGTCACAAGGATACAAAACCTGAACCATGTCGCACTCCTCATAGCAGTCATCAGAGTCGTGTCGCTCCATGGCTTTGTAAATGGAGAAGGTGATCTTCTCGTCGTTTACTCTCAAGGTGAGCTCGCCCTTCTTCACATCAATGAGGGCGTCAGCAGTGTGGAGGAAGGGTCTTCCTAGGATCAGTGGAATATTGCGGTCTTCCTCCATGTCCAAGACCACAAAATCAGCTGGGAAAATAAATTCCCCCACTTTTACTAGCACATCTTCAACTACCCCCTTTGGGTAGTTCACAGAACGATCCGCCATCTGGAGTCTGATGGTGGTCGGCTTGATGTCGCCGATCTGCAGCTTCTTGAAGATCGACAGAGGCATCAGATTGATGCTGGCCCCTGAATCACACAGGACTTTCTCGAAGTTTTGTCCACCAATTAAGCAGGTGATGGAAAAATAGCCCGGATCAGCCCTCTTTATCGGCATCTTCTTCTGAATGATAGCGCTGCATTCTTCGAACAAGTTGACTGTCTCGAATGCGCCGAAGGGCTTCTTCTGGGTAACCATATCCTTCAGAAACTTCATGTACCCAGGAATTTCCTGTACCACTTCAATCAATGGTAGATTGATGTGGATCTTCTTCATATGCTCCAGAAAACGCTTGTATCTCTCCTCCTTCTGCTTCTTAGCAAATCTCTGCGGGAAGGGTACAGCAACAGGACCAGCTACTTTGGGTCTGTCTTGAAGACAGACCTCTTTACCCTTTTCAGTACGTTCTTCTTCAGGAAGAACAGGGTCAGCCTGTACAACTTCAGGTTGCACAGAAACGTCAGCGGGCATAGTCGGCCCCTCGTAACCTTTACCACTGCGGGTGGTAATGGCATTGCACTGGTCCTTAGGATCACCACTGTGTTGCTCGGGAAGTGCCCCGGAGTGTGCTGGCTACCAATTGCGTTGGCTATCTGGGAAATCTGTGTGTCCATCTGCTTCATGTGCTTTCCCATTTCCCCCATATTATTCTGTAGCTGAGCAATTTCTCCATCTGTCTTTGTAGACTTCGCATTGGAGACTGCGATAAATTGGGTCAGGAGCTCCCTCATGCTTGGCTCCTTTGGCTCGTTAGTTGCTCCATGATTAGCAGCAAACCCAGGTGGAGGCTGTAGAGCATTGTTCGGGTTCCCATAAGAGAAGTTGGGATGATTCCGATTGTTAGGATGATATACCATGTTTCCCGATGGATACCCTCGATTTTTGTTGAAGTTCCTCTGGTTCACATAGTTTGCATCCTCCATCTGCATCTCATTAAACTGCTCATAGCTTTGCTGAGGTAGATTATTTTCCAATTTAGTGATGCGAGTCTCCAGTAATTTAGTGGAAGCAGCCACTTCTTTCCTCATCAGCTTTATCTCAGCAGCTATATCTCCAGTATCATCAACTGCTGCTACCCTGTGATCTCCTCTATCCGCTGGCCAGTTGTATTCGCTTTTCGCCATTATTTCCAGTAATTCTAACCCTTCCTGTGGTGGTTTGCCAGTCAGTGACCCTCCAGCTGAAGCATTCACATGCTTCTGGGTTTCCCTGTCCAAGCCTCGATAGAAATGGCACATCTGTTGTTTCTCTGTGAAACCATGGCAGGGGCAAGAACGTAGGAGATCCTTGTAGCGTTCCCAAGCCTCGTACAGTGATTCCCCAGAAAACTGTCTGAACTGAGAGATCTGGGTCTGTAACTGGATCGTCTTGCTGGGTGGGAAGAACTGAATCAGAAACAGCTTGCATAATTCTTCCCATGTTGAGATCTCGTTGCAGTTCAACGTCATGTACCACGACAAGGCTCTGTCGCGCAGTGTGAAGTGGAACAGGTGCAACCGAATATAGTCGATAGGCACCTGATTCTGCTTGACTGTATCACAGAGCAGTAAAAATCTCTGTATATGCAGATGAGGGTCCTCAGATGGTAGTCCCCCATACTGGTTTTGCTGGGCTGTGTGTATCAGACCAGTCTTCAGTTCAAAGTTTGGTGTGTCCACCTTCAGCCCAAAATCAGCGTTGCGGTGCCTGTCTGTCATAGGCTCGTACATCTCATCAACAGTGGGCGCTCTCCGGGCTTCAGGACCCTGATTCTCTTGAAGTCGTAGATTCATCTCTTGAAGCTGCCTCTGCAGCTCAGCAATCTGTGCCGCTTGATTTTCAGCCATTGCGAATTCTAACTTTCTTCTTGCGGTGTTTCTTCGGCAGGTAGACTCGATTTCCGGATCGAAAGGCTCAGCTGGTGGACCTTTTGCTCTGGTTCGCATATACTACCTGAAGAAATCAGAAAGTGAATGGCACAGACTAGAAATAAAAATATAGATAAAAATGCGTAAAGTAAAATCCTAGAGTAATTAGCATAATATCAGAATTAGTGTCAGTTATAAATCTGTGCAATCCCCGGCAACGGCGCCAAAAACTTGATAGCGCATTTTTCAACGCGCTAAAGCTGCAAGTGTACAGACCACTGCAGAGGGC
>JAPKLW010010445.1:0-11281 GCA_026898455.1 Plectranthus barbatus | reverse complement strand
ATGTTCCCAATAAATAGGTGTTAGTTATTTTAATTTTGGAGCACTCCTTTTTATTTAGGAACAAAAATAACAACCTAGAATAATAATATAAAGTATATAAATACTAAGATATAATGAATAAACATAATATATCCGAAACCTAATAAATAGGATCTGTAAAAACGTCATTAAATATATTTCCTAAAAGATAGGAATTAGTTGCAACAAACAGATTCAGAACTTTGACATTGAGAGGTCAAAGTTAAGCAGATATGGTTTGACATGTGAATGTTAAAGTTAGACAGTGAGAGGTCAAAGTTAAGCATATAAGGTTTGACATGTGAATGTTAAAGTTAGACAGTAAGGATAAGATTACCTTCAACCTGTCAAAGCGAGGTAAGTTTGAAACCGTGTGTCAAACTAACTTATTCGCAGGTAAGTTTGACAACCGTGTGTCAAACTTACTAATTCGCAATTCACATTCTCCCCCTTAAGCTTATCCGACATGTTACTTCACAATCTCCCCCTTAAGCTTATCCGACCTGTTACCATTCCATATGGATCATCCATAACAAAATAGCATTCATTGCCACAAATCCATATGGTGCAACCATAATAAAAAAATGGATCAACCATAAACAAAACGAACCATTGCATAAGCAAAACACAAAAGCAGCAAGTCTTTACAGGGTTTGTATCAAACTCCCCCTGAATCATAAATATCCAGTAGTAAAAACATAAAAGTCAGAGTTAAAGCTGTAACACCCACTCACTCAGAGTCTGATGTCAGGGCCTGCAGTCCGATGCACCCCAACCCTTCTCCAGTTGTCACACAGACCTGGAAGGTTGTTGGTAGTGAGGATCGAACCTCCAACCTACCCTTTAACACCAAACTCTATGGAGTTGGTGTCATCCACTAAGCTGCAGCTTAGTGGATGACACCAACTATTGTTGAAAATGTGAGAACTGAATACAAGTGCAGAACGGAACAAGAAACAGTCTTGCAAAAATGAAAATAATACAGAAAATGACAAAAGAAACTTAGCAGCCGAGTCGAGAGAATCTCTTCCCGCAAGAAAATTACGCCACCGTAGTGCTCGGGTTTAGCGGATTGTCCCCAAAGGTAAAACGGCTTCGTCTCGGTCGAGGCAGCACCGCAATCGACAGAGCTCCGGCGAACTGGACAGGAGCAGGGCAGAGTTGGCAGAAATCAGGTGAAATGCAACAAAAGAGCTCAGGTGAATTGCAACAAAACTATTTTCGGAAGTAATGTTGTATGCTCCTGAGGATGCCTATTTATAGGCAGTCCACACCTGAGGGAGCGTGTCGGACATTCAAGACACGACGGCGGTTACGCCTCGGCAATCATGACACGGTGGCAGTTACGATGTGTACGTCTCGGGAACGTGCTGTTTGAATTGCAGCACATTTTGTAACCCCCGCAGACACGTCAATGCGCACGTGTGCTGACTCGACAGCCACGTCGCAGGCCACGTGTGCATCTGTGTTGACTGGACTTGACCCAGTCACTTGACCCATTCCGATGAGCCCATCAGGCTCGTTTCTGTTGACCAAAAAGATAAGGTCGTAACGGGCCAAGGCCCAAGGCCCAAAGACCACCCAAAGACCAATTGCCAAGAACCAAGAACCAAGAACCGGGGTCCGGGGCTCGGGGCACAAGTCACGGGCGCGGGCACGGGCTCGGGCTCGGGCTCGGCCTGTGGCCTCGCAGAGGCCGAAGGCCGAGGCGAGCGGCGGCGGCGGCGCGCGTGGGCACACGGCGGGCACGTTGTACAACGTCCCTAGCACACTCAGTTATTACACCATATCAGTGTAACTGTATTTAAACCTGTTAAGACAAGGTTAAATTCCCAATGTGGGATGTCTTAATTATTACATGTCTTGTCTTAATTAATCATGTAATAATGACGCCACGTGTCAACTTCGCGGATCAATTTCTCACTCACCGAAACACGGATTTGAGAAAATAAATATATCACGACTATCTACTCACAACGTAGATCGATTCTGTAATATTTAATTTTCACAAAATTAAATATTTATTTCCGGAATATTTATTTAAATATCTCCGTTTCCAACAATCCCCCCCATGAGTGGAAATGCCCAATGCATGTAATGCAGAGCCAACTCCGTCCTCGAGAAACGTTAATGCACACGAAGAGGTAGCTTGTGGCTTTCAACCTTTCATCTTCAACATCATCGGATACACTGCTGGCTTAGTGGTAAACACCTTGAACTAACCCTCCGTCGTGTGTACCGAGACAACGACATTGAAACACCAACGTTTCAAAACTCCATCCGTTCTCACGTTTGTTTCCATTACGGGCCATGGAAAACCCCTTTGGATTCATAAGTGTTCATTTGAAGCGGCCCTCACTTCCACTTATATAGGTGACTTCCTATTTAAGAGTATCCTGCCGTACTCAACCACTGCGTGGTTTTCAGGAATCATTAAAAGTCGATTGACTTAACCTATACCACATGCAGGCTTAAAACACCTAGGTTTGCTCACTTAGGGAAGGGAAGAATTAGGTGTTTGCACTCGAACTTATACAGCTTAGTTTTCCCATTGAACCTAGTTCTTGGGATCTCCAATCACCTAGGTTGGGTGTCCACTATACTCGTTCTAGATTGTGGATTTTAATCCCATTCCCTCTAGCAATTTGTACATTTGATCTCGGTTTAACCCTTTGGTTAGCGGATCCGCCAGGTTATCTATTGACTTCACATATTCAATAGAGATAACCCCATTCGAGATCAACTGCCTAACAGTATTGTGTCGACGACGAATATGTCTTGACTTACCGTTATACATGTTGTTCAGTGCCCGATCAATAGCTGCTTGGCTGTCGCAGTGAATCATCACTGAGGGCACTAGTTTGCTCCAACAAGGAATATCTTCAAGGAAGTGACGAAGCCATTCTGCTTCTTCTCCATTTTTATCTAAAGCTATGAACTCAGATTCCATTGTTGAGCGGGCTATACACGTCTGCTTCATAGATTTCCACGAGACTGCCCCCCCACCAGCCGTAAACACATATCCACTCGTGGAATGTGAATCATTGGTGTCAGAGATCCAATTGGCATCACAATACCCTTCAAGTACAGGTGGAAATCTAGTGTAGTGTAGCCCTAAGTTAAGAGTATACTTCAAGTATCTCAAAACTCTCACAAGAGCTTTCCAATGTTCTTTACTTGGATTGCTCGTGTATCTACTCAGTTTGTTCACCGAGTAAGCAAGATCTGGTCGAGTACAGTTAGTCAGATACATCAGACTACCAATGACCTTTGCATACTCCTCTTGAGCTACAGGGTCACCTCAATTCTTACTAAGATGAACATTGAGTTCCAGAGGTGTCTTTGCTGGTGAACTATCATAAGCATTGAATTTTCTGAGCACCTTCTCGACATAGTGAGATTGTGACAGAACAATTCCATCAGATCTTCTTATGATTTTGATCCCGAGGATCACATCAGCTACACCCATGTCTTTCATGTCGAAGTTTCGCTTCAACATTAGTATCAACGATTACTTGTTGACTATTTCCCATAATCAACATGTCATCTACATAAAGGCAAACAATAACAAAGGAGTTAGAGGTACCTTTATAGTAGACACATTTATCACACTCGTTGTACTTAAACCCATTTGCCAACATTGCGTTGTCAAATCTTATGTGCCACTGCTTAGGCGCTTGTTTTAGACCGTACAAGGATCTTATCAATTTACATACCTTCTTTTCTTGACTGGGTACTACGAACCCGTCAGGTTGATCCATGTAGATTTCTTCCTCTAATTCACCGTTCAAGAAAGCAATTTTCACATCCATTTGGTGAATCTCTAGATTGTACAACGCAGCAATCGCGAGAAGCACTCTAATGGACGTGATCCGAGTTACAGGTGAATAGGTGTCAAAGAAATCATCTCCCTCTCTTTGTCGAAAGCCTTTTGCCACAAGGCGGGCTTTGTACTTATCGACAGAGCCATCGGCTTTGTACTTCCTTTTTAGGATCCACTTGCATCCTAAGGGCTTGCAACCTTTCGGGAGATCAGTCAGAATCCATGTATGATTATGCATTATGGATTCAATCTCACTGTTGATCGCTTCTTGCCAGAGAGAAGCGTCTGGTCGTGCTAGTGCTTCCTTAATAGTTTTCAGTTCGTCATCCAACATATAAGTAATGAAGTCGGGACCAAAACTTTTAGCAGTCCTAGCTCTTTGACTACGTCTCGGTTCTTCCTCAACAGGATCAGAACTAGTAGCCTCCTCGTGTGTTCTCTTTCGAGAAACTTGAGGTTCATCCTCTTTCCTCTTGTTCGGATAGGCATTTTCAAAGAATATTGCATTCGTTGATTCTATCGTCGTTCCTACAGTCACATTCAGGTTCTCCGACTTGTGCACTAGGAAACGATAAGCTGCACTGTTAAGTGCATAGCCAATGAAGATGCAATCAATTGTCTTAGGACCGATTGCAATTTGTTTGGGCGGAGGCACTTCAACCTTCGCTAAACAACCCCAAACTTTGAGGTATTTGTAGGAAGGTTTTCTACCTTTCCACATCTCATATGGGGTAACATCTTTTCCTTTGAGAGGAATCTTGTTCAAGATGTAATTGGCTGTTAAGACAGCTTCACCCCACATATTTTCGGGTAAACCCGAACTGATCAATAGAGCATTCATCATCTCTTTTAAAGTCCGATTCTTTCTCTCGGCAACACCATTTGATTGAGGTGAGTACGGAGCAGTCGTTTGATGAATTATGCCTGAAGCAGCACAAAGTTCTTCAAATGGAGCGACATACTCTCCACCTCGATCACTTCGAATCATTTTGATTCGAGTGCTCAATTGATTCTCTGCTTCCGTTTTGTAGTTTTTGAAATCTTCTATTGCTTCATCTTTACTTCGAAGTAAATAAAGATAGCAATACCTTGTGCAATCATCAATAAAAGTTATAAAGAACTTCTTTCCACCTCTAGTTTGCACAAATTTTAAATCACACAAATCGGTGTGAATTAATTCTAGAGGCTTAGTGCTCCGTTCGACTGATTGAAATGGTAGCTTAGCCATTTTTGCTTCAACACAAACCTCACATTTTGTTTGTTTAAAATCAGTCACTTTCAACAAGTTTAGATTCATCAATCTTTTAATAGCATTTAGATTTACATGTCCTAATCTAATATGCCACAAATCAGAGCACTCAATCAAATAAGCAGAAGAAGATTCACCTTTATTGATAACTTTTTCGGCTTGGCGCCGTGCCATTACATTCATTTTGAAAAGTCCGTTGGCAAGGTAACCCCGGCCAAGGAACTTTCCAAACTTGGACAAAATAAACTTTTCAAACTCGAAAACAAGTTTAAAACCATTGTTTACAAGAAGTGAGCCTGACACTAGATTCTTCCGGATGTCCGGGACATGCAGCACATCCTTCAAGGTAAGGTCCTTTCCGCTTGTAAGCTTGAGGACCACGTTTCCAACACCAGCCACATCAGACGAGGCTTGGTTGCCCATGTGCAGTTTCCTTCCTTCAACAGCTTTGTAGGAAGCGAAGACATTTCTCTCGGATGCTACGTGACAAGTTGCACCCGTATCCACAAACCACTCCCTCGGGTTGTCCACATGGTTGACTTCAGACACGACCGCACACAAATCGTCTTCCCAATCATTATCAGGTTCGACGTTGAAGTTGTGCATCTTTCCTTTGCCCCTGCCATTCGCTTTGGGCTTCTTGCACTGATTAGCCATGTGGCCAGGTTTGCCACAATTGTAACAGTCACCCTTGAACTTAGGCTCTTTGATAACAATGCCCTTGTTCGATTGGGTAGGCCTTAATTGTGTAGGCCTCTTGCGCTTCTTCGATGGACCACCATGCTCCATCAAATTAGCCTTAGCCTCCACAGACCTTAGTCTTGGATCGGGCCTTCGATTGTCTTCTTCAATCCGAAGTTTGACAATCAAATCTTCAAGAGTCATCGCCTTTTGCTTATGCTTAAGGTAACTCTTGAAGTCCTTCCAAGAAGGGGGTAGCTTTTCTATGACCGCAGCCACATTAAAAGCATCAGGAAGCAACATCCCTTCGGCTTGAACATTGTGCAAGATCAACTGAAACTCTTGCACTTGTTCTACAACCGACCTATTGTCGACCATCTGGTACGACAAATACTTGGCCATGACGTACTTTTTAGTACCCGCGTCCTCTGTTTGGTACTTCTTCTCTAACATTACCCACAGCTCTTTAGATGTTTCTACATTTGCGTACACCGCATACAACGTATCAACTAAAGCATTTAAAATGAAATTTTGACAAAGGAAATCTCCGTGGCACCAGTTGTCGAAGGCGACACGCTTCTGGCGGTCCGGCTCATCATCAGCGCACTCGGGCTTGTCTTCCTTCAAGTAGTTGGCAAGCCCCAACGTGGTAAGGTAGAACAGCATCTTCTGCCTCCAAGTCTTAAAATCAGCGCCAGTGAACTTGGAGGGTTTCTCCGCTTGAGCATTGGGAGGAAGGCGCGGAGCAGACGGATCGTAACCGGGCACACCACCGGTGTTGTTGTTGTTGTTGTTGTTGTCACCAACATTCCCGGGTGCAGACATCTTGATTCAGAACGGATAATTGTCTTGCGATTGTTGAAAATGTGAGAACTGAATACAAGTGCAGAATGGAACAAGAAACAGTCTTGCGGAAATGAAAATAATACAGAAAATGACAAAAGAAACTTAGCAGCCGAGTCGAGAGAATCTCTTCCCGCAAGACAATTACGCCACCGTAGTGCTCGGGTTTAGCGGATTGTCCCCAAAGGTAAAATAGCTTCGTCTCGGTCGAGGCAACACCGCAATCGACAGAGCTCCGACGAACTGGACAGGAGCAGGGCAGAGTTGGCAGAAATCAGGTGAAATGCAACAAGAGATAAGGTCGTAACGGGCCAAGGCCCAAGGCCCAAAGACCACCCAAAGACCAATTGCCAAGAACCAAGAACCGGGGTCCGGGGCTCGGGGCACGGGTCACGGGCGCGGGCTTGGGCTCGGGCTCGGCCTGTAGCCTCGCAGAGGCCGAAGGCCGAGGCGAGGCAGGCGGCGGCGGCGGCGCGCGTGGGCACACGGCGGGCACGTTGTACAATGTCCCTAGCACACTCAGTTATTACACCATATCAGTGTAACTGTATTTAAACCTGTTAAGACAAGGTTAAATTCCCAATGTGGGATGTCTTAATTATTACATATCTTGTCTTAATTAATCATGTAATAATGACGCCACGTGTCAACTTCGCGGATCAATTTCTCACTCACCGAAACACGGATTTGAGAAAATAAATATACCATGACTATCTACTCACAACGTAGATCGATTCTGTAATATTTAATTTTCACAAAATTAAATATTTATTTCCGGAATATTTATTTAAATATCTCCGTTTCCAACAAAAGCAGCATCACCATCTTCAGCACCATCTTCAGCTCAGAGTTAAAGCAGCATCACCATCTTCAGCTTCCACCAAGTCTCCCCCTGAATGGTACAGGTAGGAAAGCTTACTCCAAATCCTGCAGCAGCTTCAGTCCTCGGATACATCACTCGGAACATACGACAAGTCTTTGACCCTGATATCGCCTTTCCTAGTCAAAGATTGCTCAAAGACCAGTGGGATAGGATCAGACTGCAATTCTTCATCCAACGGAGTGACACCTTGAGAAAGGATCAGTGCATGGAGAAGGCAAGGATGCAGTAGATATGTGGAATCAGCTTTGGAAAATGCACGGAAAATGTTAGTGAAACCAGCTTGACCAAAATTAAAGGGGAGACCAGTGCTCACTCGGTAGAGGCATTCAGCTTGCTCCTTTGACACCACTGACAGCTTCTTGTTTGGCAACCAGTTGTGAACACAAATTTTGAACAGGGCCACATATTTCCAGGTCAGGGTGGAGACAGGAAGCTTGATAACCCAGGTATTCGATTTTCCACCAGTCAATTCAACATCTAAATCTGTATCTGCAGACTTTGGCAAAGCTTCCACACACTCAGACTTTAACTCCAAGAACGAATTGACCGTTTCAGGGTCAAACTTAATAATTTTCCCCTAACATACGGCTTTCCACATTTGGGTTTCCCAGACTGGAATACTTCATCTTATAGCATGTTGACAAACAACTCTAACACCAAAATAGGACTAAAAGCAGTAAACTCAGTCACATTCCTAAAATTAAATTTGTGATTGATGTGAATAGGACTCTGCAGCAAAAACACTTAAGTAGAGAGAGGGGGTGTAACAAAATAACAATAACACCTAAAATTAAGTAATTCAAATTTTTAATCAAATATAATGAGAAAATATCTAAAACAAATTCCTAAAACTTAGGCAAATACCAATTTAAATAGGATTAGGTTAAATTAGGATTTAAAAACCATAAAATTTGCAACAACTTAAAACAAACTTGCAGAATAAAAGATAAGCTCGAAAAGATTCAAATTATGATGACTGCTACCAAGTTTGATACTGAGGTGTCAAAGTTACAAAGTGTCGATAAAAAGCAATCTCATTATTCCTTCCACAAAGATTGTGTGTCTAATCACGTCCAATCTTTAGTACTAAATGAGATAAAGAAAATTAGCCCATTCATTTTCCAAATAAACTTTGATTCCACATGGTCGGAGTTCTAACAACGTGTTGTCCATAGTACTTTCAGTTAATTTGAAATATAAATAGGGCAAAATCACCATGTCTTACAACTTTGAGATCTCACACTTGTATCTCTCAGTTTTATAACATGAAAATAGATAATCGACAAAAAGAACAAACTTTAACATCGCAGTGTCAAAGGTTAGACAACAGTCACACATAATCAAATCATTCAGTAGGAGGGTTACACATCCCTAGAGATTTTCTCAAGTATGAGAATCTCTCAAAGTCAAGAGCTTTAGTAAATAGATCTGCTAATTGTTCTTTTGTTGTCACAAACTTTAAAGAGATTAAACCTTTTTAAACCAAATCACGTATAAAGTGGTGTCTTATGTCAATGTGTTTTGTGCGTGAGTGTTGTACAGGATTTTTAGCAATTTCTATTGCACTAGCATTATCACACAAGAGAGTCAGAGTTTTAGAAGACAAACCATAATCTTCTAGCATTTGTCTCATCCAAAGTAGGTGAGTACACCCACTGGCTGCTGAGATATATTCAGCTTCATCAGGCTTTGACACCAGGCATCTTCCTTCTTCCTCATTTCTTTGACCTGAAACACACTCAGACATTGACACGTCAGAGTTAGATGCATTATACCAGTTGTTGGTGTCTTCACATGGTACGATAGTGAGATCAGTTGCATCTTCCTTGCTTTCAGACTCTTCAGTGTTGTCCACCTCAATCAGGTCATCTTCATTCAATTCCTCAATCCTGACATATAACACAACTTTCTCATCCTCATCCTCATCCTCATCAGTGTCAGAGTCGTCACTGAGGGTGGTGTTAAAGTTTAGCTTCTTTCTTCTTAGAACAGTAGGACATTCGATAGCAAAATGACCCATTCCAGAACACCCATGACACTTGACATTATCAAAAGTAGAACTTTTGGAAAAAGGATTAATACCATTTTTGGCATATTTATCACTCTTACGCGAGGATGTGGTTGAGTTACTAGAAGCGCTTGAAGGCACGGAGGTTGTAGTCTTGAACCTCCTTGAGCTATAATCACCTTTTCCTTTCTTCATGGATCTCATGAATTGTTGAACTTTTTCGTCAGGAGCTCCAGATTCGGATGTTCCTCATCTAGCAATTCATCGTCTGACACCTCGAGGTCAAACTTTAATGAACTTGGCATCTTTTCGGCTGGTTCTTTTCCAGCACGAAGAGCAATGCTTTTGCCCTTGTAGACCTATTTTTGTTCATTCAAATTCATTTCAAAAGTGGTAAGAATGCTTACCAATTCACCAATTTCCAGCTTTTCCAAATCTCTAGCCTCTTCAATGGCAGAAATCTTGTGATTGAATCTTTCAGGTAGAGTCCTCAGCATCTTGCTAACAAGTCTTTCATTGCTAATCGGTTCTTCAAGTGCGAGAGCTTCATTCGCCATGGTCACCATCTTCTCAAAGTATTCGGTGATGTTCTCATCCTCAGCCATGCGGAGATTTTCAAATTTGGTAGTAAGAAGCCTCATTTTGGTCTTACGCACACTTGCTGACCCCTCACACTTGGCTTGAAGGATAAGCCAGGCTTCTTTTGCTTCCAAGCAACTTGAAATTAACCTAGCACAACCAATATCAACAGACATAAAAATTGCATTAAGAGCTTTAGCATTGCAGTTTGACAATATTCGTTCCTCATTTGTCCATTTTCCTTCTTCTTTTGGAATCATGACAGTCTTTGTTGCATCTTCAGGATCTGGAATTTCTTCCTTCGGAGGTGTCCATCCTTCCAGCAACGCAGCCCAAGCTCTTTCATCAACAGCTTTGATGTAAATTCGCATACGGGTTTTCCACATGTTGTAGTTGATCCCATTACTATCCAACACGGGGGGAAGGGCTGGCACACTAGACATATCCATCGTGAAAAACTGCACTCAGGAAAGAACTACTTAGTCCGTCAAGTAGGGGCTCGTGATGCCAATTGATACAATATAGTGCCCGAGTTTAACACAATGGTGTCAAAGATAGTAAAACACAAAGGTTTGACACACGCAAAACAGAGTATTTTAACACACGCGGAAGCTAAAGAGTTTGACACAGCGGAATTAATTGTTCGAAGGTTTATAAATTATAAGCCCTCGAGAGCCTCACGGCAAAATAGTTTTCACTTATTCAAAACAAGGTTTTTACAAGTGAAGAACAAAATACTAAACAAGATAGAAATTTTCCTAAGTTCACTCCTTAGAAAAATTCCTACAAAAACAATATAGAATTTCTTCTTGGTTCACTCCCTTGAAGAAATTCTACGAAACAATCAAACCCAAAAACACACGATACAACCCAACTGCTCCTCCACCGTAAGATTCACTCTCCGGAGATGGATTCCACAACTTGATTGAAGTCTTCGTGCGCTTGATGAATGATTGGTGAAACGATTCAGCCTAGAGCTCGTATGAATATGTGTCTAACCTCTAATCCACGCCTTCTCTAGTCTACCTCGTCTCGTATTTATAGAACTTGGAGCACTCAAGCACTTCTTCCACTACTTGGTAATGGATCGTGTCTTCTTCCACGTCTTTACCTGTTCATACAACAAAAATGAACTCCACTAACTCACGTAGGGGTTAGATAAAGATGTAGAGGTGCTCCCTATTATTTAGGAACAAG
>JAPKLW010010444.1:0-11282 GCA_026898455.1 Plectranthus barbatus | reverse complement strand
TCTAAGCTATCAACTGGAGAAGGGAAACTTAGCCAGATTTCCCAACAGGCATATTCTTCTATATGTTTGTCTCCTATTAATTTGATGTCTTGAATCAGTTTAGTGAAGACATCTAGGTTTCCCTCTATATCATTATTGAGGTCTAACTTGAATTTAAAAAAGGTTTCAAGTAAGAACAACCTATTGGTTAGGGAGGTTTCAGTATATAAATCCTTTAATTTTTCCCACAGCTCTTTGGCAGATTCCAATATTCCTACCTTTCTAATCACAGTATCAGACAGATTAAGAAAAATAGTGGAACATGCAAGCTCATTCATTTCGGTGCGCTTTTCAGGGGTATCACTATCAAGATATTCTCTAGTTACAGCCCTATAGTCTTTTTGTTGAATTAAAATGCACTTTATTTTGTGTTTCCAAATAGAAAAACCAGTTCTCCCGTTAAATGGGGCTATACCATAGGCATTAACTCCAGAAGCCATTTTAAAACAGATTTTTCACTCAAGAAAACAGACAGGGATTTAAGAAAACAGATTCAGATGGTATACACAAGCAAGATTCAGATCAGCTGGAAAGAAAAAAAAAGTTTCCAGGTAGTGACAAAAGAACTTACACAACAGACTAATCACACAATAGAAACAAGATAGTAGCCACTAAGGCAGTGACCTAAAAACACGAGTATTAAAACAAACTCACAGGGCAGAGAGAAACAAGTAAAGGCACAACCCTATTTAGACTTAGCCTATCTTGTAAAGGAAAATTGATCTACCCTACCAACTCACGAGGCCAAACACAGTCAAGAAGAGCACAGACACAGGCCACAGAGACAAAGATAGTGAGGTAGAAAAAACTCACTAGATAGGCAAAATTATCACAAAAAATACAGAGTTCAGCGGAAGCAATATAAGAAGTCACATACACCCCGATAGGGTGAAATAATAGGGATTGGGGTTGTGGACCAGAAAACTTGGGGATGGGGTTGGTGACAAGGCCTTTCGGCGAAACACAGAGTTTACAGAGGCAAGTAAAAACAGAAAAATTCCAATCCTAATGGCACCACTCGGCCGTTTCTACTAAAATCGAAAGAACGGAGAGGTTTCAGAGAATACCAGAGCGGCGGCCCTAGGTGAGGGCACTGCCGACGATGTGGACCCTTTAGCGGCGAGACGCGCGGGGCAGTGGAACCTGGCTCTGATCCCACTGTTAAGTATCTTTGCCACTGCCGCGGTCCCTAATTACCGCCGGATCCCGATGATCCACCGGAGAAGAGAGCTGACCGCCACAAACAGCTTCAACAAGGGAGAACAGCTGCAGCACCACGGTTGCACAGCTGCTACGACGTATTCAAAGGATGAGCAATGCCTTCACAGCTTTGATCGGAGGGGACTGGTGGCTCAGGACTCTCCTGCTGCCGGCCCCTGCCCTACTACGAACCACAGAAAGGAGATGGAGTTGCAAGCCCTAGGTTCTGACCCACCCACACTCAGATTCACACAGGGAAATGAAGAAACTCGCTCAAGAACACACAAGATTCCTCACCCAAACACACAGATTCGAAGAGAGAGGAGAGAGTTCTTTTCTTAGTGAGAGAGATAGATGTGTGGCGCAAAACAGGAGAGTGGAATTAGGTTCAGAAGATGGGAAGAGGGTAATTATATATTTGGGCCAAAATGTGTAACCATATTCAGTTGGACCCAAAACAACCCATCTAACAACTTACCGATTTTGGGCTCGGGATTAAAACGATTGGGCCTACCTTCTCAACATATGAGAAGTATGCTTAAGACCATAAATAGCCTTACGCAATTCGCAAAATAAATGAGACAGTTAGGAACTTCAAAACTAGGCTGTTGAAATGTAAATTTCTCTATGGAGATCATCATTCAAGAATGCATTATCAATATAAATTTTCCGGAACCTAATAATGAGCTCATGCAAAACTAAAATCAGTAGGAACTGTCATAGGCTAGACAATTGGACTTAAGCTATCTGTATTATCAAGGCAAAGAGTTTGAGTACATCCTCAAGTAATCATGAGATGATCATCAACCATAACTGGAGCACTAGATGATACATTAGAATAACTACTAGAAGTTAGTTGTCTTATTAGTTTAGGATTTGAGTTGCCTATATATAGGCCTTGTTATTGAATAATTTTCAGTTTTCAGATTTTAATAAAATTGTGAGGTTTTCTCCTTTAATTTATGAAGGCTCAATACTCGAAATTCTAATCTTCCATTAGGGTTTCAATCTCGACTAATTAATCGGACTGTCATATCCATTGGTGGTGTCTTGGCATGGATCAATTCACTTCTTGGGTCGTAGGAGATTCAATCTGGACTACGGTACTTGAAGGATTTCAAATCCAAAAGTGTTGGATCTTCCCCTGTTATCAACCTTAGTTGCTTCAGCGTCGTGTCTGAGTCCGTCTGTTCGAGTTCCTGGACTGCGATCTAAACCTTCTTGGCGATGATTGTATCAGATAGAGAAGGAAGAGAAACTAAAGGATTTATTTTGTGCATGAGAGTTGGAATGACAGAATTTGGCAGAGTAGTTCTTGAAGGAGAGAAACATATAGAAGTAACAAAAATTAAAACCATATCATAAAAAATAACATGCCTATTAATAATAATAATTATACCTATTCATAAAAAACAACATTCCTACAAAGTGCTCCATCAGTCATGGATAATAGAAACTAAGAGGAAATTAATTGATCTAGTCAACGTCAACTAACATATGTGTTGGGTATAACCACCACTTCAACACATTGACTGGATGGTCACAAGCAGTTTGCACGGATTAGACGGGGCAATAGATATTTTATACTGTATATTATATATAAATATTAAAGTAAATATATTTTCAAAGTTCAGCTATCCTAAAAAAAAGGAATAAAGTAATATTCATATATTCAACATTTTTAAATTTAAATAAAAGAAAAAAAGCAGCAACATCGAATGGAATTACAGAGTTCTAAGAAATCTCTTACCATAGGGGAGATGAGACGTCGGTTAAGCAAGAAATTTATGAGGGTTATTTTTTTTGGAAACCTTAAGTCTTACCATATTAATATTTTAATTTTTTATAATTTAAATTATGTTTTTAAATGTTAATTAAAAAAAATAATGTATCCTGTAGTGAAATCAAATAACCTGTCTAAACATCACACAGGTACTAACTAATTTTTATATGTGCAAACCACCCAAACGAACACTTCTCAGCACGACTAGTGACCGCCTCACCTAGGTAGTCTCACAAACTAAATTTTACAAAATTCAGTTATACATAGATATGGCACTGCAATAGGTGGCAAAGCCAGTGTTGTAAAATACGGGTTAGGCGGCCGCCTAGGCGCCGCCGATACGCTAGGCGGCCACCGACCGTCCCGAATACCCCTATACGGTCCTCCTATACGTTCTGAAATTTGTTCGGATTCTGTACGGCGCCTAGACGGCCTGTGCGGTTATTCTGTACGGGTTGTACGGGAAATTCGCCGTTTGTACGGTAGTCAATAAGGTCTTGTGCGGTGTTAATTTTTTTTTTTTGAGAAAATGGGTATTAATTTGTGTATTTGTTTTTAAAATTAAGATTAAAAAAATTAAACATAAAGGCAAAATACAAAATACAAAAATTAAAATTAAAATTTTCATTCCCAAATTCAACCCTAATTCTCCCGTCTCCTTCCCAGTTCCCGCACAGCCACGGCTCCCTACTGCGGCAGCTCTCTTCCCGGCCTGCGGCCTTCCACCGTCGTGCCGCCGCCCGCCCGTCTGCCTTCCCTCCAGCTTCCACTCTATTTCGGCGTGCTGCTCCATTTCCTCGCTTGCCCTGAGCCATCGCAGGTCCAACCCGTCGACAGTGGCTGCTCTATTCCGGCACGCGCAGCCTTCTACCATCACTGTGCCTCCACTCTGCTCCCGTTGTGTTGCTCGTTTCCTCTCCTTCTAGCATCGCTCTGTTGCTCATTTCCTCTCCTCCACTCTGTGCCTCCATCGCAGGTTTGTTCTCGTTTGTTTTTCGCTGTGCCTCCAGTTATTTCCTAGTCATCTCTTACTAATGAGTAGACCAGAATCAATATAGAAATTAGATATGTTGAAATCTGAGGAGTTTCCTGGTTAAACTATTTAGTCTGAAATGGGATCTGTTAGACGTTTCAATGCTGCATCGCTTGCATATTTAGTTTATAGTAGGTTTTGTCAACATTGAACTGGGAAGTACAATTGGATCTATAGTTTTGTAGGTTGATTGGTATTATACTAGTATTTATTTTTGATGATTTGTACATATTTTTTTATGGTATTTCACTATTTTGTTGATTTTTGAGGTATTTGAACTTTTAAAATAGGTTTGTTGTAATGATATTTTATTGTGCTATTTTTATATTTAAGATATATATATAAAAATAGGTTGACCGTCTAGAAACTGTCTAGGCTCCGTACAGACCGTCTAGGCGCTAGGCGCTACCCGGCCGTACAACTAGCGCCTAGCGTATTCTACAACCTTGGGCAAAGCTAATGAATTGGATGAACATATGTGGCAAGCAAATTCCTTGATGGGATGGTGAGAGAAGGTGGAGGAGTCGTCGGGGTCATAGGTGATGATAGGAGTGTGTGGCTGAGGGAGAAAGTCGTAGAGACTACTCTCATCCATGACTTTGTGGGAGAGTTACTAGAAAGACAAAATAATAATTGCAATAAAAAAAATAAAAAAATCAGTAAAATAAAAGAGTCGTTGACCCAAGCCACAACAATCCTTTACTTTTTTGGGTTATCCAACTAAATATTGCTATTTGATTGGATGTTCTAATTTTATATATTAATTTTATATCTGTAATGTAATACATAATTATTCGTTAAAAAGTTATATAAAAAATCCTATTTATCTTATTCTCTATAAATAGATTCTAATATTAATATATTTTCACATAAAAATTAAAACTCTCTTTCCAAACTCTTTTAATTTTATATTTTAACTATTGTAATTTTTATTTTTTTATTAATTCAAATAAGTAATTTTAAAAATCAACAATAATATCTTTTAATTATAACCATAAATTAAAATATTTACATTTTAAAATTTTCAATATAAATAAAATATATTGAAAATTAGTTAAAAAAAAAGATAACTTATATTATGTTGGCATCATTGATGGGAGTAGCATTTAAGTTTGATTGTGGGTTGTATTGGTGGACGAGAGAGACATATATATTTTAGGATAAGGGTCATTTAGGCCCTTCGACTATTTTGACTAGAACATAGTAGCCCCTCTTTTACTATTTAATTCAGTTTAACACCTCAACTTTTGAAATTAGCTTATTTTAGCCCTCAACTTTTAAAATTATTGTTATACCCTATTAAACCAAATATTTTATGGTTCCAGGGTTATTTTTATTATTTTTTATATAATTATAATTATTTTGCCTCTATATTTCTAATATGTATAAAAAATATTTAATATAAAAAAAAAAAAAAAAGAAAATGGGTCTCACAGGAACATATTAGACCTTCCACGACTATTTAGATCAATTAGACCCTTCAACTATTATAATAAATTCATTTAAGCACTTTAACTTCTAAATTTTCTTTTATACCCTCATGACCTCATTTAAAACTACATATAACTAAAGTTTCTCAAAACTTAAAAAATAAAATAATAAGTACCTAAGGTCAAAGACTCAAAGTAAACAAAAACAAAAGTAAATATAAATTAATAGGCATAAATCCTTTAGAATAAAAAAATGGAACTAAAAAGCTCACATTAAAATAAAAAATCCACATTTAGGGCAGAATAAAATTTAAATGCTCTAAATAATAGGTTATTTAGAATAATTTTGAAATTAAAATAAATTTAGATTTTAAATTACTTTGAAAATAAAAAAAATGGAAATTAATTCAAAATCTTTAAAAGGCCAACATTGATTTCGTTAGTAAGCTTGTTCTTAATTTTAGTTTTTTGTTCAAATTTTATTTATATATTTATTTTTATTTCAGCTTGTCTTTATTTATTATGAATGTAAGAATTTTTTTTGAAAATAAATATGAATATAATAATTTATTTCATTTGAATGAAGAAATAAAAAATTCTCAAAGCAAAATACTTGTTATGCAATTGAATAGTGTGGCCGCTTCGCATTAGCAAAACAACACAATAATCCAAGATGGCTTCTTTAAATTATTGTATTTGAAATTCATTTAATATTAATTTTTATTTTCAAACTTATTTAAAAATTCTAAATTTTAATCTCAACTTAAATTTCAATTATTATTGAATTTTTCATTGGTTCCGTTTCATATTCTCAAATTTATTTAAAAAAGTTATATTTATTTGTATTTAGTCTTGTTTTTTTACAGTGACTTTAGATTTTATTTAAATATTTGCTATTTTAATTTTAAAAAATTTAAGGAAGGATAAATACATATACTATTAATAAGGGTATACAAGGAAATTTAAAAGCTTAAATTTAAAAATTGAGGGGTTTAATTGACCCAAATAATTTGAGGGTCTAATATATTCACGTTAGAATAGTCGGAGGATTAATTTAACCCTTATCCCTTAACAAAGTAGAAGATAAATCTAATATAAAAAAATGTTGGTCCCAAAATCAGAGTACTTAAATGTGCAGCAGAATTAAAATTGTTATACACATGTTCTCTGAAACTGACTGAGATTCAGTTTCAGGTTTTCGAAAAGTAAGTTTAGGCTCATAAGGTTATTAAGTAAGTTTTGAGATATACACTTCAATACTTGGACAAGTATTGAATGTTTTAAAGTAAGTTTGGGAGACTTAAGTACATAAACTTACAGTAAGCAAGTAAAAGACTTAGGATATTTATAGTGGTTCGGACTTAAAATCTTGTGTTCACTCTTCCTAACTTAATTGGGAATCCACTAAGTTTCAGATCTCAAGCCTCCTTACGATCTATGGGACAGCCCGTTAGAAACCATCGTCCTTCGGTCTACTATCATCACTCGCCTATGAACTCCTTGCAAGCTGATCCTTCTTTAGGTTGAAGTGAGGACGCACCCCGCAGCCTTCTTCCTAGTAAGTTGGATGTTTTCTTGTTCTTCCCGGAACTCGGTAGGTTTGACAAGTGCCCAAGATAATCAATATCCCAGAGTAGGATATTGACTGCTATGAATATAACTTTGGAAAGTTATATTCACCAGGAGTATAGCTTCAGCTAAAAGTTTTGGCCTTGTGCTTAAAAAAGATAGCACGGAAAGATTAACTTGAGTTGGAAACTCAAGTCTCGTGTCAAGCACACGAAATTTCAGAGAGCTTTGGATTGGAAATTCGATAGAGCTTCTGCTAGCTTTTCGTGAGAGTTCGTAACATTTTCAGGTTGAAGTGTCGATCTATTTACAGTCTTCAGGGGGACAATTTGAATTTCCACCCGTTAGACTCATAAACCAAGTCGTTAGACACATTGAGAATGTCGTCCAATAATATCTCATACTTTGGTATGCTCTGCTCTGCTCTGCCGCCTGGTTTATGCTTTTGACAGTGTACTTTTCACCTGCTCTTATCAGACTAAGTTTCAATCCGACGAATCCAAGTATGAGACATCCTCGTACTGATTTTTTGACTTAGCATTTTCGAATACTTGTATTTCATGTTTGAAATATTGAACCTCTATACTGACATTCCAAAGTCAGTATAAGCCTTCTCCATACTGACATTCCAAAGTCAGTAGGCCTTAGTCATACTTAGTGAAACTTAGTTTCTGTTTCCAAAACTTAGTTTACAGAAACTAAGTTTCTGGCCTTACCAAGTTTTAAGCATGGACATATGTCTTCATATCTCGAACTTTATCTTCTTGAAAGTCTTCATCAGAAACTAAATTTCTGATTCCTTCGCTCGGTCTTCAGCATCTTAGTTTCTATTACAACTCGAACAATCCTATACAAAAATTACATTTAAAAGCTCTAAAAACTTAGTACTAAAGTAAATTTTGATATATCAAAACATCAAATTAAGGGATGAATTTAAACTCAATTCCTAACCAAAAATATTCTAGTAATTTTTGTTATCCTTTTAATTTATTAGAAAAGCTTTATATCTTATTTTCTTTTAATATTTTAAATTAGAAATCATCAAAAATAAAATAAGAATTGTGAGTTATACATCCTCGTGAATATTACAATAATAAATTAACTAGGACAATATATTTGTTGAGGGTATTTTTCATTAGGATTTGAGGCGCCGGGAACTTTTGTGCAAATGATAAAGAAAATTGCAGGAATTAAGCTAAAAGAAGATAAATGAATGAAAAGTAAATCAAACCGAGTTGTAATACAAAGTTGGGACACTGTTGTCGGCCCAGAAATCGGTTCGCCGACCAGTTCGATAAACAGAATTTTACAATACTCTTTGAAAAACAATTTGAAAGAGAGAAAGTATGATTTTGCATATGTGTGTAAAGATGTCGAAAAATCGATTTACAAGGAACATTTATAAGGATCTATAAGTTGCCTACAGTTTTCTATATTTCCGTCAAGTAGCATTAATGACGTCCTTGTCTCCCGCCACAGTTACGACGCACGTTTTTGGCCGTTTCGCGATCATTGCTCCTCACCATTTATTTACTCTACTCGACCGTTGGGCAGTTCGCCTGATCCTTCCGGTATACCAGCTCTGTTCATCTAACAATTTTTCGACTAGGTCGAACTACCTTAATCGAACTACCTTGCTCGAACTGGTTCAGTAGACTCGCCCTTCCATTCGGACTGTTTTTCCTTGGTCCATTTTATTCGGGCCAGTCAGCTACTCCCTCCTGCAAAATAATTATTGGGTCGCATTTTGGGCCTCTAAATGAGCCGCTCATTATCAACCCCCAACAATATTATATAGAGATTAATATTACAAAAAAAACTACGATGATGTATTACAAATATTACGATATAAGATAAAAATAAAAAGTTGTTGGAGAAAAATTACTATAACATAAAAAAAGTTAATGAATATTCCCTCCGTCTCGCCCGAATTGTTACACTTACCAAATCGACCGTCCCAACCAAATTGTTACATTTTTTTTTAAATTGTAACTTTTTCACACTCAATAAGAAAATATTATTTCCATTTATACTCACAGTCTTCAGATTTTGTGCCGAAAAGAAATGTAACAATGAGACGGAGATAGTATATATAAGATATTAAGTTTACTTTACAAGATAATTACAATACAAAGTTCAGTAGTTTAAAATATGAATATTAAGTTTATGATAAATATTATGATATAAGATCATTTGTATATTAATAAATTTATTTCTTTATGGTTGAGATTTAAAATAAATAAGAAATTATGTTTTTTTAGTAGATTAAAAGAAGTTAATTTCTAGACAAATCTATTATATAAAATACTTTTATTTACATTAATTTCAAATATAGATGCAAATAAAATAATTTAATTAATACAAAAAATAAAAAATAAAATTTTTATCCTAAAACTATAAAATATTTGTAGTAACTCTCTTAAATAAAGTAAAAAAGTAATTTTAAAAGTTGAATGACTAAATTGACTCAACTTTTAAAACCTGAAGTGTTAAATTGAACCAAATAGTTAATAAAAGACTAATGTGTTCGTGTGAGATTCGAGAATAGTCGGAGAGTCTAAAAGCCTCTTATTCCTATATTTTATTAAAAATTGGGTTGGGTTGGAATTATTAGGCGTTTGGTGTTGTAGACGGTGCCTAGATTGAGTTTATTTATCTATTCTTTTATTAAAATTAATAATTAGTTTTTCATATTAAAAAAAATACACGTGAAAATATAAAAGAAGTACACGTTAAAAATAAAAATACATATGCTCGTCATGTCAATAAAAATGTACGACTTAATTAGCATGATTAATGACAAGTACATAATTTCATTACATAATAAAAATGAAATGTGGGATATAATCCTTAAGAAAATAGGAAATGGCAAATTTCCTTAATCTTCGATAGTGGGATAAATTTCCCCAATTTTCAGATATATATAAAGATGAACACCATCATTACGAATTTGGTACATGGTTCAATCTCAAGAGGATAGATATTATTCATCGGCAGTGGCCGATTCCATAGAAAATTAAGTGATGCAAACTTGAAAGATATCATTTCCCAAGTCCTCCTGTTCCGTTTTTATATCATGCGCAGATGCCACAACTGAAGAGTTGCAGTCAAACACTTCCATCTTTCTAAGAGTTGTGATCTCTCCAATTTTCGGAGGAATTTCCTTCAGATTGTAGCAGTGCCGAATGATTAGTTGCCGGAGATGCCGGAAGCATTTCCCATCCTCAGTTGTCCAGTTTAACAGATCGATATCTTCAAGTAACAAATATTCCAGCATCTGGAACTCTTTAACTTTAGTTTCCCATTCAGGCCCCCGAAAGGCAGAGCATCGTAGCTTGAGCACTCGAAGGTTTGGCAACGAACAAATCACGCTCATGTGCTCCCATGAATATCCTAATCCATTCAAACTCACTTTTTGAAGAGTCTTGGGGAACCCTGATACTGGATTAGGTAGGGCAACAACTTGAGACCTGAGTCGAGGATTCACTACCACATATTTGAGTGACTCTAGCTCTTGGAGAATGGAAATATGCTCGAAGCAGTTGAGGATTTCAGCAGAACGGGGCTGTAGCTCGATCTTGATTCCTAGTTTCTTCAGTTTAGGGATGCTTCTGAAAACCTTTTCGGTGCAACTTTGGCCTTTAACATGGAGTGTGAGGAGGTTTGGTAGCTGTGCGTCGTTACTTGGATCTGGGAGGTTGTTTCCCATGATGTGAAGATGCCTCAGTTCCTGCAAATCCCATATCTCCTTGGGCAAACAATCCGTGTCTCCACGGTTGATGCTGTGATGTTGTCGGACAATTAAACTCTGCAGGTTTTGGAGCTTGGAAATGAAACAAGGGAGGTTGCCATTATGAGTCAGGGCAAGGTACTTGAGCCGTAACAGTTTCAGTACCTCAACCGGAAACTCATAGAAACGGATTGCAAAAGCATCCAACACCTCGAGAGTCGGCATATCGAAACATATCGGAACTGGATATTGATGATCTTTGCCGGTGCACAGGAGAGAACTTCCTGTGAATGCGGCTGCCATTGACTCGTACACTTGTTTGATGCCAAACAAGACGTTGTTTTGAACCGATAGCCGCCGCTGGCTTCTAATACAATCGTCGAAATCATCGTTGATACAATCCAAGACATGCAAGAACTTGCTCTTCCTTGCTTTAGTAACGCACAGGTGCTGTTAAAACTTATGCATGAAGACATTTTACGTAAGCATGGAGATATA
>JAPKLW010010443.1:0-11282 GCA_026898455.1 Plectranthus barbatus | reverse complement strand
TTCTGATGCATCTCCGTCGGTTTCTCCATGAACCTGCTGACCACTCCGACAGCATAAGAGAGATCTGGCCTTGTGTGTAGAAGGTATCGAAGACATCCTATGACTCGCCGGTATTCAGTTTGATCAACCGGTTTGCCTTTGAGATCCTTGTGGAGCTGCGCTCTTGGCTCCATTGGAATTCTAGTGGAGTTGCACTCAAGCATCCCGAACTGGGATAGAACCTTCTTCGCATAACTTGCTTGCTTGATCGAGATTCCCCCTTCGAACTGATCTACCTCAATCCCAAGGTAATAAGACAATAATCCGAGATAGCTCATCTCAAACTCCCCCATCATCTGCTCTTTGAAGACCCCGACACTCTTCGGATCTTTCCCAGTAACAATCAAATCATCGACGTAGACTCCGACGATGATTCGGGTATTAGAGCTTCCCTTTATGTATACTGCCTGCTCCTGCGAGCAGCGCTCGAAGCCCATCTGCTTCAGACTCTTGTCGAGCTTTATATTCCACGCTCGAGGGGCTTGTCGAAGCCCGTACAGAGCCTTCTTTAACCTGAGCACCATGTGCTCCTTTCCCTTGACTCTGAACCCTTCTGGTTGAGTTACGTACACTTCTTCCTCAAGTTCTCCATTGAGAAAAGCTGTTTTGACATCGAGGTGGTGGACTTGCCAGCCTCGATTTGCAGCAAGAGCCAGAATGACACGAACCGTGTCCATTCGAGCCACTGGTGCGAAGACTTCTTCGAAGTCGACTCCCTGCTTCTGCACATATCCTTTCGCCACCAGGCGAGCCTTGTGCTGAATGACTTCATCTTCTGAGTTCTTCTTTAGTTTGAAGATCCACTTCAGTCCGATTGCCTTGTGACCAACCGGCAACTGGGCTAGAGACCACGTCTCATTCTTCTCGATGGCCTTAATTTCTCTGGCCATTGCTTCCTCCCATTCTGGTTGACCGGTTGCTTCAAGATAGCAAGACGGCTCCTCCGTCTCTGCTAACAGCAACTCCTCAAAGTTTAGCTCTCTCCGATGTGCATCTGTCAGAATCTCTGACATGTTTCTGTATCGAGAGGGGCCTTCTCCACTCTCGAAATGTCCTCCTGACCAAGGAGTAGGGTTGTTTCCTTGGCTTCTGCTCTCTTCGAACCTATGTTCGAAGTTCTCTTCAACTGGTTCGAGGTACTCCTCCAAGGGTGGTTCAAGATATCTGGCGCTTGAACCAGCTTGTTCGAACTCTTCAGCTGCATTCTGCTGCTGACTCGTACTTTCTTCGAATCTCTCAGTTTGAACTTCTTGTCCTTCCTGGTTGGCCCCTTCGAAGACTTCGAAGGGTTGATCTTCTTCTTCTCTGCACCACTTCCAGGTTGTACCTTCTTCAAATACAACGTCTCGGCTTACAATGATCCTGCCGAGAACTGGTTCGAGTAGCCTGTGGGCTTTGCTTCCTTCCTCGACCCCCAGGTAGACAAGTGGTTGACTCCGATCGTCTAACTTTTTTTTGTTCGGGGTGGTCACCTTTGCATGTGCCGTACACCCGAACACACGTAAATGACCCAAATGTGGCTTCATTCCTGTCCACATCTCGAAGGGCGTCTTATCTCGAACTGATTTTGTTGGCAGTCGGTTGAGTAAGTACACTGCATGTCGAACTGCCTCCCCCCAATACTTGCAGGGTACTGACATGCTCTTGAGTAATGACCGAGCCATGGCCATTACGGTCCGATTCCTTCTTTCGACCACTCCATTTTGCTGTGGTGAGTACGGGGCTGTGGATTGGTGCCGAATCCCAGCCTGTTCGCATAGCTCAGCGAACTCCTTCGAGAAAAATTCTCCTCCTCGATCGGTTCGAATGGTCTTGATCCTAAAACCACTCGCGTTCTCGACCAGCTGCTTGGTCTTCTTGAACGCAGGACATGCCTCGTCCTTCGATTTCAACATGTGGAGCCACATCCACCTCGAGTGGTCGTCCACGATGAGCATGAAATAGCGGTCCCCCCCCGGAGTTGTTGGGTTGATTGGACCACACAAGTCAATGTGTAGTAGTTCGAGTGGCTTGCTTGCTCGAAACTGGGCCTCTGAAGGGAATGACTGTCTCGTCTGCTTTGCTATCAGACACGTTCGGCAGACTTGATCTGGCGGTGTGATTGCTGGAAGTCCCGCAGCCATCTGCTTGTTCGTGAGGGACTTCAGGGCTTGAAAGTTGACGTGCCCAAGACGGGCATGCCATAGCCATGCAGGATCTTCGAGGTTAGCCAAGAGGCTAACTGGCTTCACCGGCGTGAGTCTGATCTGATAGAGGCGGTTCTGAGAACGCCTCACCCTCATGATTACCCGGGAAGGGTTCTTCGAGCACACTTCGAGCTCATCCCCGTTCATGATGACTTGGTGGCCTGTCTCGGTCAACTGTCCGAGGCTCACCATGCTGCTTCGAAGCCGGGGAATGTAGTATACCCCTTCGAGCAGCCACTGCTCTCCGTTCTTGCACGCGAACAGGATCGAACCCTTTCCTTCGATCCTCACCATCGAATCATCTTCGAACTTCACGTTACCCTTGACTGCTTCATCCAGCTCAAAGAACTTTTTCTTATCGCCAGTCATGTGGTTGTTGGCTCCATTGTCCAAGAACCAGAGGTCCTTGGGTGCTTCGAGGTGGTTTCTGCTTCGAAGGTCTGGTGTAACCCTCCCTTCGTTTAGCAGTACTAAGTTGGCTGGAGGAATCTCCTCCGAGATGGCCATCATCAGGGCCGGTTCGATGTTGTCTGCGTGGGCGAGGTGAACTTCCTCATTTTTCCTCGGCACTTGGCACTGAGATGCATAGTGCCCCATTCCGTTGCAATTGAAGCACCGGATATGGTTTTTGTCTCGAGGGGCTCCTCCCTGGCGCCTCTCTCTGTCCCTTCGAAGCTGGGCATCTCGAGGCCCTCTGCCTTGCCCTCTACCTTGCCCTCTGCCTCGAGGCAGTGCATCTCGACCTCCTTGTCCTCGGTTCCCACCTGCTGCAGGATACCTCCTCTGCTGGGAATAAGATGGTTCACCGCCATCTCTCCTCGAACGGGCTTCCCACTCTGTCTGAGTGAAGAGTACTTGTTCTTCCCTGCCACTAACGCTCGTGCTTTTCCTGCTCGTGCGCTCTTCGAAGGCTTTCAACCTTCCCATGGCTTCTTCGAAAGAGAGTGTATTGAGGTCGTAGAATTGTTCGATGCCGGCTATCACACTGATGAACCGTTCTGGTACCGTATCGAACAATTTCTTCACCTGGGCAGCATCACTGAGTGTCTCCCCCAAGCTCGAGTATCTGACCGACATGGTTGTGAGTCGGCCGGCGTAGTTATCGAGCGACTCACTGTCGTTCATCTTCATAGCATCGAACTCGTTCTTTAAGGTCTGCAACCTTGCATCCTTTACTCGGTCAGCTCCGACAAACCTCGTCTTGAGGCAGTCCCAAACTTGCTTGGCCGTCTCCTTGCTGGCAACAAGCATGAGGAGGTCTTCCGGCAGCGCTTGTAGGAGATGCGACCTCGCTTTCTTGTCAAGCCGGGCGTCAACCTCCGCGCCCTCTGCTGGCTTAACAGTCTCCCACACACCCTGGTCCTCCATCATTGCTTGCACACGAATTACCCAACTGGTGTAGTTCGTGTTGGATAGCAACGGGTATTGGAACGATGAACTGCTCCCTTGCTGTGCCCGTGTATCTCCTACTATCATTGCCATTTTTCTCAATATCTCCCTTTGAGTTCACAAAAAGTTCAGCTACCAAGGATATCTTTTCTGATGTGGAAGATCAGCCCAAGCTGCAACCACAGAGCATACTAAGAACAACCTTAGCTCTGATACCAATTGTTGGCCCCAACTGGATCAATAATGAAAAATTTAAACAAGTAGGGTTGGTATCGAATTAATTTCTCGAACCAACGGAAGAAAACTCGAAGAGAATTTTGGGACAATTTTCTGGGTTTATTTCTGTAAATAAACTATTACAAAAATAAAAGCACTCTATACTCAAAATACACTCTCTATTTTTCTTACGCCTCTCCTTCTCTCTTATTTCTTTCTCTCTTCTTGGTGTGTTTCTAAGAACACCAAATGAGGCCTTTTATAGGCAAATAAAATGCATGAGAACCACACATTTTTTTATTTTGAGTCCCACTAATTATGGGAATATCCACCAACTACACCTAACAAATATTCCATGTGTTGGAATATCTAATAATCATTTCATCACGGGAGGAATTTCTATCAACGGATCCAATCCCTATATGTATATATATATATATATATATATATAGAGAGAGAGAGAGAGAGAAACCCTAGTAGCCCGGCGGCGCGCGACCGTTATGAACCCTAACCAACCCCGAAAAACTCGGAGTTGTTCCGAGAATTGCGGCGAGTCGCGGGTCGTCGACACCTAGGGTTAGATCACACGCCCCCTCCCCTATCCTGTCTATAAATAGGGGTGGAGAACCCATTTTTTGTATCGATTTTCTCTTATTAAAAACTACGTTGTAAATATGCCGATTTTCTACATATTTGACCATATATTGTTTGTTATCTTATTTTTGCGCTTAATTATTGCTTTTCCTTTAGTTAATTCTTACTTTCATTGTTGTTGCTTGTTATTATTTGATAAAGTTCCAAGGGTTCTATTTCCCGAAAATCGAACCTCAACAAAGTCTAAAAAGTACAATGAAGGAAATCGAAGATAAAATTAAGAAAATGGAAGATAAAATGAAAATGGAGTATAATGAAGTATTTTGAGGTTAAAATGAAGTAATTTTTGAATGAATAATTTTGATGTTAAAATGAAGTATAATGAGGATATAATGTAGTATTCTCATATTCTCACGTAAGACTATTCTCACTTGATTAAGCTCATATATGTTTGTGTGTGTGTGGGTTGATCAGGTGGAAATGAATCTAAACGTGATAAATGAGAATAAATTGTGGTCGTTGATTTAACACAATCAGTGATCCAGATTGACTGAAAAATCGCGGTATTTTATCTCTGTTTTTGTTTATTGAAGGGCAAATTCATCATTTTGATGTTATTGTACTTACAATATTTTATTTTGATTATTCTTCATTTTTATTTCTATTGTTATTCATTATAAAGAAAAATGGATGCACTATATGATGGAGCCCAAGTAGCAGTTGTGAGAGACGATCCGGTCTACATTCCGAGTGGGCCGATGACTAGAGCTCGAGCAAGGACTTTGAGGGCTGGATTGAGTTCGTTGGTTAAAGGCATTTGGGCTGCAAATAATTCCAAGGATTCTATGTTGGTAGAAGAATTAAACGAAGGCCCAAAAGTTATAAATTTAATTATGTGTAATGATTGGGCTTAGTTTAATTTATTTAGTTATTTTGGGCAAACATGTTTAGGCCTTGTTTTAATTAAATTTTGGATTTATTCCTTTTAATTTTCAAAAATTATTTCCTTATTAGTTTAGGGTTTGAGTTGCCTATATATAGGCCTTGTATGGAACAATTTTGATTCAGCTTTCAGTTTAATAAAATTTGTGAGGTTTTCTCCTTTATTTCTGAAAGCTCAAAATTTTTGAATTTCCTATTCATCCATAGGGTTTCGATTTCGACTAATCAATTGGACAGTCATATCCATTGGTGGTGTCTTCAATTATATCCTTCGTTGTTGGGTCAATTCGCTTCTTGGGTCATCGGAGATTCAATCTGGACTACGGTACTTGAAGGTTTTCGAATTCAAAGGTGTTGGATCTTTCCTGTTTTCAATTTTAATTGCTTCCGTATTGTGCCTGAGTTCGCTCGTCCGAGTTCCTGGGCTGCGATCTAAACCTTCTCGGCGAGGATCGTATCACTATATCTCTGCAAACTAGGGCTGGCAATTCGTGCGTGTTGGGTCGTTATCGTGTCGTGTCGTGTCATTATCGTGTTTGAGCTTAACGGGTTCGTGTTGGGTTCGTGTCTGAGCTTAACAGGTTCGTGTCGTGTTCGTGCTCATCATTATCGTGCGTGTTCGTGTCGTGTTATCGTGTCGTATTAAATTTTTTTTGTCCCAAGTGTAAAACTGACAATTTTAGTAAGGTAAATTTTTATCGTGTCGGGTCGTTTTCATGTCGTGTCATTATCGTGTTTGAGCTTAACGGGTTCGTGTCGTGTTCGTGTTTGAGCTTAACGGGTTCGTGTCGTGTTCGTGCTCGCTTTTATCGTGCGTGTTCGTGTCGTGTTATCGTGTCGTGTCAGAAATTGCCAGCCCTACTGCAAACCTTCATTAATAGTACATTTCGAAAAAAATAATGTCTATTTTTTTAATAAGGAAAAATTATGAGTACCAAAATATAAATATGATATATCTTATATGATATGTGAAATATTGTTATAAATATGAAAAGTTATTTAAATTTAAAGATTGAAATATATCTTAATTTATTTGAATATTTTTTACCAAATTCATTCAATAGAATTATTATCACTGATCAAAATATTCCAAAATCTTTCATAAAATAAACCTTTGAAATTTGAACTTGTGAATTGTTAGAAAATTTGTTAGAATTTTCGTACTTGTGTTAGTTTTGGTGGTTCAAAGATGATGTATAAATCTAACAAAGTATGCCTCTAGATTAGAATGTAATGTCTTGTATAGACTTTTTATCAAGTTGTAAGTTGGAGTTGATCGAAGACCACACTGATTCATCGGTCTGGGTGCGCAAGACTCAACAGACTAAGGTTCAATCGAACTTACAAGTCTAGGATACATGAGTCTGAAACTGACAAGTTTTGGGTCTACACCAAATATGAAACTAATCAGTATGATCTCATCAGTCCGGATATCGAACTCTCAAGTTCGGATACCAAACTTACCAGTCTAAGGACCAAACATATACTGATTGATGATGTCACAAGCATGTACTTGCAAGTATGACGATATCAGTATGGATTCCTAGTCCCCGTCCCGGCACACAGAGACAAGAAGAACATTTTGAGGAACGTACTGACAAGTACAGACTTTAAGGAATGAGATTCCTTAAAGTTTGCAAGCTCAAGACTCCAGTCTTGATACCTCGGACTTCTAGTCCAAGATTCCTCAGACTGACAAATTGTCGTTCTGACAAAAGGTGAACAGTCGTTGTTCGTGTCAGAAGATAAGCCGAAAGTCGGGAGAAAGTATTGTACCTTCTGGAAAAAGGCTACCTACCCGCTCAGAAGACGAAAACATCGGATTGGTCGAAAATTTGATGTATCTAACGGCTAGAAGATTCAAACCTTCAGATTTCTTATAAATATTGGAAGACTTCAACAAATGAAGGTTATCGAACATATACCAAGCTTACAATTTTCAAAGAGCAGAAACTCTATTAAATTCACTACTCAACGTTCGAGGCTATTAAAGCTTTTTCGAGTGTTACTCTAGTGAACGCGAGACTCAGAACTTCCAAGTTCTTCAGTTATCTTGGTAATCTTTCTCTCCAAGAAAGATTACAACAGTCAAGCAAGTCTAGTACTTTGACTTTTACGGGCAATCTGCCGTCAAGTTGATAGTTTCGGGAAAACAATAAACACCCCATTCCGGCAATAAGGAGGCTGCGTGGTATGCCCACACTCCGAGGAGCTACGAAGAGAATGACGAGTAAGGACCAAGCGAGTAGACAAGGCATTCACCGACAAGCGATAGATCGTAGAAGCACTTGTGTAATCCTAATATTAGTATATTTTCATATTTAAAGTTTGAAGAGTGGATGTATAACTATTTGGTCTGAACCACTATAATCCTTGTCTTATTTACTTGCTTTCAGTTTTATCAAGCTTACTAATCTTTAAAACTCAACATTCAAGTATTGAAGTATCAACAAAAACTAAAGCATACTTGGACTTAAGTACCAGTACTAAGATTTGACAAACCAAACTGACACGTGACCATCAGTTTGGATAAGTGCAAGCTTATTTAATCAATTATTTACGTTGTACATTTAAGTTTACTATGACAAACCGGGACCAACATGAATTTTATTTTTGAATAATATATATCATTAACGTAGTAAAATAAACAATGAAATAATTATAATCTCATTGTATTGTATTAAACAAAATATTATGTGTTTACGTCATTTATTTTATCTTAAAATCTATTCATTATATCTCAATCATATGTTTATTCTAACTTCATTGTATTACATAAAACAAAATGTTAAATGTTCATGTCATTTTATCTTAAAATGTCTTTATTTTATCTTAAGCATTATTTATTATATTGTTATCAAATATACATTTTATAAAAGAATATAATGTATTTTATTCATCATAGAGTTCATTTTTGCTACAGTATTGTTCATTATAAGTAAAATTTCATTTATTATACGAAAGTATGCACGATGGTACGTGATTTAGGTGTAAAACACTCATTTTTATTTTTTGTTACATTTTTATTAACCAAATATATGTAGGGGCGGCAATCTTCAACCCGACACGAACCCAACACGAAAAAAATGGGTTGGGTCAACCCATTTAATTTTTGGGTCAGTTTCGGGTCAACCCGTCCAACCCATTTAATTTTCAGGTTGGGTTCGGGACAATCTCGGGTTAACCCGCGAACCCATTTGACCCACCAATAATATTAATTATTATTATTATTATTTATGAAATATAATTACATAAAAATTTAATAAATAAAATATAGCCTAAGACCAAAATTTTTAAATAGTTAACATAATTTTTTAATTTTTAAAATAATTATCACAATTTATTAATTTTTAAATTAATTAACACATTTTTTAATTTTTAAAATAATTAAACAGATCATTTCAGGTCAGTTTCGGGTCGACCCGAAAATAAACAGGTTGGGTTCGGTTTGAGATTTCTGACCCGCAAAAATATATAGGTCGGGTTCGGATTGGCGTGTCGCTTGTTATTATCATGTCACAACCCGACCCGCCAATCCGAATACGACTCATTTGCCACCCCTATTTAATAGGAATTTCGTTTGAAATAAAATTATCTTTAATTTGATATATAAATAATTCAAATAATTCAAATTGAGTGAGATCATTTAGAGTTTTTAATAAATTAATTAAAAGAGAGAGAAAAAAAACATTACAAATTTACCCTTAAATGAAATAATGAACTTTATAGTGCATATAATCAATACATAATTTTTTTAATCTTGACTATTGATTTATTATTAGTCATTAATTTAATTAGGTCTAATAAATAATTAAAATTCATTCTTTTTTTGAAGAAATTTTTTTTGGCCATAATAGATATATATATTGACCATGATAATTCACTCAAAACTCAGTTTAATGAACATACAAAAACTTTAAATATAATTCTATAATTTGGTGGATTTGAGGCTGGACTCAATAAGAAAAACTACACCAATAATTAGTAAAATATTGAAGTACTGAAATGAAAAATAAGGATCCAATAAAGCGAATTACACTGTTGACCTAAAGCCTTCAAGTTTGAAGTGCGGAAATAGTAAAAATGTGATTATTTTATTTATTTATTTTTATTTTTATTTTTATTTACACTACGCGCATTTTCTAGGTGAGTCCTATAATTATCCATTTCTACCAAACCAGTTGGCCAAATATTTTGTTTTCTCGTTTTATTTTTTAAATAGAATATGAATATATTTAAATTGGCAACTAGTTATATTTAAAAAATCTCAAATTCATAATATCTTGATTATATGAGAAGCATCTGGAAATATATTTTTAAATTAACGGAATCAAGTATTATGGTGGATTTCTTAAATTATGTTCTTCATAGATAGAGGGAAATGAAATTTTAGAGTTTTTATATATATAAATTTCTTGTGACGAAACTACTATTAATTGAAGATTTGTTACTTATGAATTCCTTCCTACGTTATCGGTAGCCTGCATCAAACAAAATATATAAATTCATGATCTATTACTTTTTACTAATTTATTGGTTCTATTATTTTTTATGATGCTTTTCTTTTATTGTAATTGGCCAAATACACTTTATATAGGATTGTTTTTTTTATTTGTGTTCTCCATCAATTCTGTTAATGAGATCATTTGGAACTTGTTAGATATATGAATTCAAGGCAATAAATTTGTAAGAGAATTGGAGTAAAATAAAGGCAAGAGAAGTAGAAAGTTAAGAAGAAAAAGAGGCCTACATTGGCCAAAACATTAAAATTTTAGAATAAAGTAAAAAGAAAAAAGAAAACTCGTGTGTTTGGCCCGCAGGATCCACTCGTGTGGATGCATTTATCCATTTATTTAGTTTTTGTTGTTCATAATTAATGAAATCTTTTGCGAATTAAACTTGAAAAGGAGAAAGAAAAGGGTATGAGAAGTGATTGATGGAAAGAGAATATCAAGGTCTGCAGAGACGTATATAATATACACACATATATGTATAATGGAAGACCTGACAAGTACACATGGTGATTTCATGAAGAAACGTGATATGAATATGATGTCTACGTTTTGAGGTGCAGTTAATGAGAAATATTGGAATCTGAAATATTCCATTTGGAGAATGGTAGACCTCGCAGCAGTGACGTTCATTCATGAAGAAAGGTGATGTGATGTCGACGTTTTAGTAAATGCATGCCTTTGAACAAGAATTTCAATTCCATGCCAACTTACTTACTCTGAACAAGATCTTATACACCACGACCCTAATATATACACACTTGATTTAAGTAGACCTCTATTGAGTAATTTATCATCTTTCAAGTCGTGAATCGAGAATTCATCTTTCGAACCCTGAATCGATTATTAGAATAATTTTCGGGTCCTAAATAGATGATATTCCTATTTTCATAACTATACTTAATTTTTAGAGATTTAAACTCTTTGTGTTTTTACTTATTCAATCCTAAACTCATATGTGACAGAATTTATATTTCAGTTTAAAACAAAATCTATTGTTACTTTGCATTTTAATTTGATAGTATTTAGTTCATGCTTCCTATATTTTGCTTTTTATATACTCCAAGATACATAATTGAATAAATGATAGAAAAATCATTTTTGATGTACTTTCCATTTGGATTTGATAGTATTTAGTTCAATATTTTCATCAAAGATTTGAAAATCATTTTTGAATATCTAAAACGGTCAAAATTTGAGATCATTATCTAACTTGTCATATATTTTTAGAATTCTGTTCAATGCAGGTGTTTGAATTTTGAATGCCAAATATTGGAATTTATATTCACAAAAATAACAAGATAGAGATAGTCATGTGACTCATGTCCTACATTATTTTTTTCCAACCGAAGCCGCTGGCTGCTCATAAATGCCTTCTCTCTCTCTCCCTCTCTCAGCTAATGAA
>JAPKLW010010442.1:0-11285 GCA_026898455.1 Plectranthus barbatus | reverse complement strand
AAACCTTCAACTCTAAAATCTCTTAATTGCTCTACTGATTTCCACACAAATTTTGAATTTTACATGGCCTTTTATAATAGTGAAAGATGTATCAAACAGTATCTAGGATTAGATATGTCTCTATCTACAAACCAGGATCAGATTAGGAAAACCTGTCGCCGCATCGATTGATAGAGTAATCTCGTCGATCGACGGCCTGGAATAACCCATGTCGATCGATGAAAGTTTGGCATCGATTGACGACCTTGAAGAACCTGCGTCGATCGACGCATGACCTGCGTCGATCGACGTGGACCTGGTCTTCGCATCTTGCATCGATCTCCCTTCAATCTCTTCGTCGATCGTCCACACAAATGCCTTCGTCGATTGACGTGCCCTTGGCGTCGATCATCATGGCACTGGAACTTCGAGCAATTTCCTGCTTCTTCCATGTTTCCGACTAAAAACCTGCATAATTCACAAATCACGACATTACAAGCACAAAAGTCAATCCATGCACAAAAAGACACGTAAAACAATCTAAACATCACTCAATTAGCCAAAGAACAACTAGATAAGTTGGTAAAAATACTAACTTATCAACTCCCCCAAACTTAAACCATTGATCGTCCTCAATCAATTCACAGAAAAGAAATCGAATCAAATGCAGATACAAGTGTGCAATGCCTCACAAGCTTCTTTTCCAATCTAAGTATCACTCATTCATATAAATCATGCAATCCAAATAAATTCTCATTGTTAAATTATTGAGGAGGAACCTCACCGGGCAGTGTTTGCACTCATCGCTCAACAAGTAAAGGGTTTGTGTTTCACTCACTTAAGGTTTTAGTCCACCTCACCATAAGTTTGACAAATTTCTCATCTCTCCACTGCTTGTTAGTGTGGCTTTTCAGGGAATCGGAAAGGTCTTAGTTTGGTTGTAATGTGGCTTACCTAAAAGGTGGGATATATTTGGCTAAGTGACTCAAAATATTGCAATCAAACCCAAAGATCCAAGCATATCATAACCACATAATTTTTTCTCTTCTCATGCACAATCTTGTTCCTTCTCTTTTATAATTTTCAGGGTCCATTAGAACTTGTTTCAAACTTTTGTGAACTTACAAGCATATGAATTTTTTTTTTCTTTTTCTATCTTCTTTTCCCACTCATGTACACTTCTGTTCTTTTAATTTACTAATGGGAACCCTTATTTTTGCACATGGCCTCATATCACAATCCCACAATTCATACCATCCAATAAATCAGGCTCCTTTTATTCATCAACTCTTCTAATCAACAAAAATTTATTCAAGGCTCAAAGGGGTTACAAATGGAAATTAAAGGTTAGCGTATGGGAGATGGGCTTCGAAAGAACATGCCTACAATCATTTTCACCCTATTACCACACTTAATGCAACCTCGAGAGAGAAATTCGTCAAATTCTAGGAAGTAAGTCTAAAAACCTTGTCACTCATTAAATGAAAAGAAAGGCTCAAATTTTTACACGGTGTTAAAATTTTGTTACTCCTCAATAATTACCCAACTTTGAACAGTTATCATGCAAGGATTTATATATCAAAGTTCAACTCATCAAGCAAAACAGCTCCTATCATCGGCTACTCTATCACACAGATTTTCATTCTCAATCAACAAATATCTCAATTATCAATCAACAATTTTCATTCAAGGAAAGACAAGTCATCATTCTCAACACCAACATAATCAAAAGTAGTTCCGACTGCCCTACGTTCAAAAGCTCCTAAAAAAATTCTCAAGACTATCCAATTCAGAACCAGTACCACAAATCAAGAGTTCAAAATACTAATTTGAGTGAAAAGCCTTGTAGAGAGCAATTGTTCACATTGAAGCAAAAGAACAAGGATGGTGATGGTTCAGAAAAAACAAAAACAAAAAGAAAATAAAATAAAGCAGTAAATAAATAAAAATACAAACATTTCCCTTTTCCAATCCTCATCCCCCCAAACTTGTGTCGCTCAAAGGAGTGGACAAGTTAGCAAGTTAGATGGGAAAAGAGAAACGGTACCTCATTTCTCCTCCGCAGGATCCTCCATAACCACATCGGTGGATGGCCAGACGGGAAGTCTCCGACGGCGGTCTTGGCGCTCACGCTGGTGGCGGAGGTAGACGGAGTCAGTCTGGGTGTTCAGAAGGAGGCGCTGCATCTGACTGTCGAGGGTGTTGAGCCTCGAGGTCACATGCTGGCGGAACTCGGCCTGCCAGGTGTGCTCTGCCGCATGCAAAGCAGCCTGCTGCTGCATGAACTGGTAGATCGTCTCCAGATCCATCTCGGAGGAAGAAGATCCTCCCACAAAGTGGCTGGACGAGCCTCCACCGGTCCTGCCTGGAATCTCCTCTACGCCCCCATCGTGCCCCTCATCCTCGGGCTCCTCATCCTCGGCGTCCTCTGCTGGGGGTCGCTGGTCCGGCCATGTCTGCGGTCTGTGAAGGAGTCTGTAGTTGCTGGTTCCTCCACAGGATCTAACCATCAGCCTCATGTGGGCGGGTGTGCTCATCAACCAATTATCACGGAAGTGATAATCGGTGATGCGCGTGAGTGCCCTCTTCAGAAGTGGAAACTTGTCCCCGTTGGACATCCTCAAAGACTAGCCGCCTTCTCAGGGCGAGAGCATCAGCATCCGACTCAAGTGTGAGGTGTTGAGGCCTCGGCTGTCCTCGAGTACCTCCATGTCGGCCAAGTCGATCCCCACATGCTCCGCAATTGGGGTAATCAATCCCCTGCTCCAAATGTTGCCCTTTGAGGCCTTGACTTGGTGCCTCCAGTGGTCCATGATCAACGCCACAAAGCTGAACTTCTCTCCTGTCAGCATGCAGTAGATGGCGTAGAGCTCCCCCACTCTCACTTTGGCGCTCTCATGCCGGCCGGTGATAGACACCCCCATGCACCGCTGAAGATAACGGAACACAGGGTTGTCGATGGAGGATGCCTTCATGTTTCCTGAATCAAACTCTCGCACATCCCCCTTTGCCTTGGCTACAATTTGGCTCCAAAACCCGGTGGAAGGAACCCGATGCCAGATTTTTGGACACCCCAAATTTCCTCAAGCTGGTCCCTTGGCATCTCATAATGCTCATTCAGAAGTTGGAAGGAGATGGTGGTTGGCTCGAACTTCGGTTGAACATCGTAGACATGGAGCGATGCTAAAAACTCCAAGACAAGCGATGGGTAAGTCTGCCACTGCTTGGTCATCCATGAATCCCATTTGACTCTCTCCAACAGGGCCGCCACATCTCGTCTAATACCCAACATGTTCATCATTTCTGTGCACGGGTACAGAGTCTGGCGGACTGTGAATTCTGAGCTAGAGAATTTCCTGAACCTCTTTTCTGCTGCCTTGTTGGCAAACGTTGGGCGGAATGCCATTTTTGTCTGCAAGGATAGAAGGAAAAATTGTCAATGTGTATCCACAGTACTTCACCAAAATTTCCAACTTCAACCAAAAACAAATTTGCAATTAACCTCAAAATGTATCTACCCAAGCAAAATTGATTCAACATTCATGCAATTAACACCCAAACATAGCATATTCCATCCTAAATTGAAAGAATTTCACCCCAAAACAGCAGGACTAGAAAATCATCCCCAATTGGAATTATCCTCAAACAAGCAAGAGTCGTATTCAATCAATTCCAATGCTACAATTTCACCAAATGCAAGTATATCTACTAGAACAACTACCCATATCGAATAATCATGAAGAGTTGCAACGAAATCGACAAAATAGCAAAAATTGGAACTAGGGCTCCAAGGTTCAATTTTCATCAAAATCATGCTCAAATCGTTCAAAACACATGAAATAATCAAAGTGGAAGGGTCTAGGATACGTACCTTTGAGTGTAGCAGCAAGTTTACGAAGAAAAATTTCGAGGACGGGTGTTTGGGGGGAGAGAGAGCGACGTGCGAGTGTGTTTTGTGAGGAAAGAATGAGAAAAACTGGGTTTAAAACCCGTCTGTTCGCGCCTCTGAACACCCCGCATCGATCAATGCTGGTCCCGCGTCGATTGATAAGGTCCAGAAACTCGCATTGATCGATGCTGGTTCCACGTTGATCGACGTGAGTTTGGCGTCGATCGACGCAAACCTGAACAGAGCACTCACTCGAAAAAAAATTATTGAAAGAAAAAAAAGAAAATCCTAATTCCTATTGACTCAACTTGACTGAATTGAATTAACAGAAGTAAGAAAAGCTGTAAACTATTGGGTTACCTCCCAACCAGTGCTTGGTTTTATGTCGCTAGCTCGACAATACCTGTGTCTTCAAGGGCAATTCAAGTAGTACTTCTCCACTGCTCCGACTTGAAGTGGGGTGTAGTACGGTTTAAGGTTCTGCCCGTTCCCTTTGAAGTTCTTCCCATCTTGGCCAGCCAGTTGACTACACCGTTCGGAAATTGACAGATTACGGTGTATGGTCCAACCCACTTCGACTGCAACTTTCCGGGCATGAAGCGAAGACGGGATTTGAATAGAAAAACTTTGTCACCTGATTGAAAAACATGTGAGTGAATCCCCTTGTCGTGGAATCTCTTCGCTCGTGTCTTGTATATGACATTGTTCTCGTAAGCTTCATCCCGAAAGTCTTCCAGCTCATTCAATGCCATGGCGCGCTCTTCTGCAGCCGTCTTCCAATCCAGATTCAACTCTTTCACTGCTCTCCAAGCCTTGTGCTCCATCTCGACGGGGAGGTGACATGACTTTCCAAAGATTAGCTGATATGGAGATGTCCCAATGGGCATTTTGTAGGCAGTTCGGTATGCCCAAAGTGCATCGTCAAGTATTGCTGCCCAATATTTTCGCTGCTTTACCGTCTTCTCCAAGATTTGCTTGATTTCTCGATTAGAAAGCTCCGTCAGCCCATTCCCTTGAGGATGATATGGGGTGGTAACACGGTGCTTGACTCCGTATCTAGCAAGAAGAGAGGCAAGCCATTTGTTACAAAAGTGTGATCCCCCATCGCTTACCAAGGCTCTTGGCATTCCAAATCTTGTGATGAGCTTCTAAATGAACTTGAAGATGACTTTGGAGTCATTGGTGACTGTTGGAACAGCTTCAACCCATCGCGACACGTAGTCCACCGCCAGTAGAATGTATGAGAATCCTTGGGATGGCGGAAAAGGACCCCTGAAGTCGATCCCCCATACGTCAAAGATTTCAACTTCAATCACCGAGATCTGTGGCATCTCATCCCTCCGCGAAATGTTGCCGGTCCTCTGGCAACGATCACAGCTTGTAATCCACCCACGGCAGATCTCGTGGATGGAAGGCCAATAGAATCCGCTCGCAAGGAATTTGAATGTTGTCCGGTTTGCTTAATGATGACCGCCGCTAGGAGATGAATGACAGGCCTCAAAGATTTGTTGCCACTCGGATTGAGGCACACAACGGCGAATGACGCCGTCAGCAGATGTACGGCAAAGGTAGGGATCCTCCCAATAGTAGAATCTGACATCATGCAGAAACTTCTTCTTTGCATATTTGAGAAGAGTCCGGTGGGAGAACGCCGGCCACCAGATAATTGACAAAATCTGCATAGCATGGTGTTTTTGACTCGTACGTCTCCTTCAAATCCTTAATAGCATAGATCTATTCATCGGGGAACATCTCTCGGATCCTCATCAGCTGATCATCCCCTTCGACTGGTGGCTCCAATCATGACAAATGGTCTGCAATCACATTCTCACTCCATTTTCTTTCTTTGATCTCCAAATCAAACTCTTGTAGCAATAGTATCCACCAGATCAATTTAAGCTTGGCATCTTGCTTCACGAACAGGTATCTGATGGCTGCATGGTCGGTGTAGACAATCGTCTTCGAACCTATCAGATAGGACCAAAACTTGTCAAATGCATACACGACTGCAAGCATTTCCTTTTCCGTGGTGGTATAGTTGCATTGAGCCGGATTCATGCTTTTGCTGGTAATGAATCATATGAAAGAGACTTCCCTTCAGCTGCCCCAAATGCATAGTCGCTGGCGTCGCACATCAGAATGAACGGCTCGCTCCAATCCGGAGAAGTCAACACCGGTGCTGTCACTAACGCCTCTTTCAGCTTTTCAAAGGCCTGCAGGCAGTCGTCATCGAAGACAAATGACACATCCTTCTCCAAAAAGTTGCACAAAGGCCGCGGTATTATTAAGAAGTCTTTGATGAATCTTCTGTAGAATCCGGCATGACCAAGAAAACTTCTGACTGCTTTGACACTTGTTGGTGGCGGCATCTTTTCGATGGCTGTCACTTTGGCTCGGTCTGCTTCTAGTCCTTCAGCTAATACTCGATGTCCCAGCATGATTCCTTCTCGCACCATGAAGTGGCATTTATCCCAATTGAGGCATAGGTTCGTCTCAGTGCATCTCTCAAGTACGGTAGCCAGATTCTGCAAGCAAACATCAAATGAGCTACCAAAAACTGAGAAATCATCCATGAATACCTCCATGATGTCTTCGATCAAGTCGTGGAAGATTTCCATCATGCATCTTTGAAAGGTCACCATTGCATTGCACAATCTGAACGGCATCCATCGGTAGGCAAACACTCCGTAAGGACAAGTGAATGTTGTCTTGTGTTGATCTTATGGGACCACAGCTATCTGGTTATACCCTGAGTAACCATCAAGAAAACAATAGAAAGGGTAACCGGATAATCTATCAAGCATTTGATCAATGAAAGGAAGAGGAAAGTGATCCTTGCACGTGGCAGTGTTCAAGGCTCGATAGTCAATGCAGAATCGCCATCCCGTGACTGGTCTTGTTTCAACTTCCTCTCCATCCTCATTTTTTACTATCTGCATCCCTCCTTTCTTGGCTACTACTTGAGTAGGTCTTACCCATTTGCTTTCGGAAATCGAATATATCATGCTATGGTCTAGGAGTTTGAGAACCTCCTTCTTTACGGCTTCTTGCATGAAAGGAATCAGTCATCATTGTGCTTGTCTCTTTGGTGTGGCGTCCTCTTCAAGGATGATCTTGTGCATGCAGAGCGAAGGGATGATCCCTTTGATATCCCCCAAAGCCCATCCAATGGCGGACTTGTATTTCCGTAGAACTCGCAGCAATTTATCCAACTCCCCCTGTGTAAGATAGGAAGAGACAATAACAGGGTAAGTGTCGTTAGAACCCAGAAAAACGTACCTGAGGTGCACAGGGAGCTTCTTGAGTTCCAGAGTCGGTGGATCAGAGTTGGATGGCTGCTGACCCAGATCTTGGGCGTCGATCAACGTGCCTTGGGCATCGATCGATGTGGTTGAAACTACGGCAATCCCTTTTCTACATCGCGCTTTTTCTGTTGATGAAAACTCCATATCTGAATTCCTTCAGGCATTGATCGACGTGAATTTTGCATCGATTGATGTAGACTTTGAGGTGGCATCGATCGACGAGATGCCAGCGTCAATCGACGTGGTCCTTCTCCCACCTTTTCCTGGTTTGTTCTAGCTGTACCGACATGGTAGTAGCTCCCTCTTGTTTTCCTTTTCCCGAGTTATCTCCTCAAGCACATCCAGCTCCATGACCAAATCTAAAATCTCCTCGTCCGCTTCTTCTAGATTTGTTGATGAGAACAGCGAGTGTTGCAGGCAGTTCTCCAGAAAATGCGGCTCACTTTTGAGAGAGGAGAAGGGAGAAGAAATCACCGGGTTGAAACAGTTGATCATGTGTCATTCTTCCTGGTAACTCCCATCGTTGTGCTTATGCATGGCCTTATAGATTGAGAATGTGACCAACTCATTGTTAACCTTGAAGGTTAGCTTGTCGTCTTGAATGTCGATCAACGCCTCTCCAGTCTTCAAGAACGGTATTCCCAGAATCAGGGGAATGTTATGATCTTCCTCCATATCAAGCACCATGAAGTCGGCTGGAATGATGAAATCCTTTACCTTCACCAGCACATCTTCCACAATGCCTTTCGGGTAGGACACTGAACGATCGGCCATCTGGAGTGATATGGTTGTTGGCTTTATATTCCCGATCTCCAACCGCTTGAAGATAGACAGCGGCATCAAATTGACTGATGCTCCAGAATCACATAGGACTTTTTCGAAAGTCTCCCCTCCGATTACGCAAGAGATTGTAAAGGAGTCCGGATCTTCCTTTTGATTGGCATCTTCTTTTGAATTATGGCGCTGCAATTTTCGAAGAGATTGACTGTCTCGTGCTCCATGAAGGGTCTTTTCTGAGAGACCATGTCTTTCAGAAATTTGATGTATTCGGGCATCTCTTGCAGGGCTTCAACCAATGGAATGTTGATGTGCACCTTCTTCATATTTTCCAAGAAACGTGCATACCTCTCGTTCATCTTTGTCTTGGCAAAATGCTGCGGAAATGGCAGAGGAGGTCTTTTTGGAGGCAGATTGGGAACTGGCATCAATCAACGTAGATCAGCATCGATCGACGGACCCTTTGGAGCTGCATCGATCGACGTAGATCCCGCATCGATCGACGAGGTTGAGTCTGCAATGGCTCCTTCGTCCTGCTCGGCTTTTTCGTCCTCCCGAGTATCTTTCTCTGCTTGTTTTGGCCCTTCATACGATTTCCCCCCTCTCAGAGTTATGGCATTCACTTGATTCCTCTGATTCTGATTCTTAGGGTTAGCCTGAGTGTTGCTCGGGAGTTGTCCCGGCTTAGGTTGAGCTCCGAGGGCATCGACAATCTGGCTGACCTGGTTTTCTATAATCTGCACATGCTTCTGCACCTGATCAACCTTAGTGTTTACGCTCGAGATTTCCTGCTCCAGTTTGGTTACCTTGTCGGTGGAAACCTTGCATGAATTTAGCCAAAATCTCCTCGAGATTTGGCTTCTTCTTCTCCACTACTGCTCCATCTTGCACTGCAAATCCAGGTGGTGGCTGCTCCGCAGCTTGAGGGTTCGCGTAAGAAAATCCAGGGTGGTTCCTCGCGTGATTATAAGTGTAGGGCTGGTTGTGCTGTTGATATCCTCCGCGGTAGTTGTTTTGATAACCACCCATTTGGATAAAGTTTACATCGACACAATCCCCCTCTGGTGGAGCTTGTACTGGATCAACTGCAGCAACTGTTTTCTCCTGCTTCAGTGCAGCAAACTATTCCTTTAACTTTTTCAGCTTGGTTGCCAAATCAGGTTGTTTGGCAACTTTCTCCACCACTTTTTCGACCGCTTTCACAGGCCAATGTCGACTCGAGGACCACCGTTAAGTATTGTTAGCCATTTTTTGGAAGAATTCCATGACTTTCTTTCCGCTTTTCGTCATGATGGTGTCTCCCATTATGGTGTCCACCAATTCAACGGTCTTCTCATTGAGTCCCTTGTAGAATGCTTCAGCCTGTTCTCCTGGCGGAAAACCATGTCCTGGGCAGGATCTCAGTAACTCCTTGAATCGCTCCCACGCCTCGTTAAAGCTTTCATCGGGTCTTTGAGCGAATCTGATAATTTTCTTCCTTCTTTGTCTGATGACGTTTGGAGGGAAGAAGTTTATCAGAAATTCATTCCTTAGCTCCATCCATATACTGATACTTCCCTTATCGAGTGCAGTAAACCAGGATTGTGCCTTATCCCTCAGAGAGAATGCGAATAGACGCATTCGGATGACAATTTTACTGACTCCTCCGATCTTGACAGTGTTGCAGAGCATAAGAAACTTATCCAAATGTGCATAAGGATCCTCAGTAGCTCTTCCTCCAAATTGATTTTGTTGCACCATCTGCACCAATCCGGTTTTCAGCTCAAAGTTATTGGCGTTTATGCCAACTCTGAAGTTTGTCTCTTTGAATCGAGGTTTATATCAGTTCTGCATAACCTCCTCTTCTTCCTCGTCGTCAGATTCATCCGGCTGATCTTGGTCATCATCTTCTCCATCATCAGGGTTGTCTTCGAACAATGGACGGCGGCAGGGACGTCGATTATCCCTGTCGAGGTTCAGCTGTAGGAGTTGGGCTCTCATCTCTTGGACTTCTTGGAGAAGCACAGCTTGTTCCTCTGTAGTTAGCATTGGTGGAGGTGGTTGATCAATTGGTTGTGGTATGTTCGACTGCGGCACATGGTCCAGCGGCGGTACGTTTTCTGCCATTTTTTGGTCGGTCGAACTTTCTAGGGCACGCTTATTCCTTTGAATCTTTCTACACGTGGCTTCGAAGTCCGGGTGATAATAGAGGGGGTCCTTTCCTTTAGCCCTCGTACTCATGCACTACCTGTACAGCAAAGGGGTAGTGAGGTAAACAGAAAATAAACCGAAACAGACTAAATGAAAACTAAAATTCTGAAAAAAAAACAAGCGGCATTGATCAACAGCGAATTGGCGTTGATCGACGCGGACATTATTACTACGTCGATTGACGTAGAAACTTACATCGATCGACGTAACCAACGAAAACTCACAAAAATTCAAATAAAAGTACGAAAATTACAACCTAAATCAGTATTTCAATCACAGAATTAATAGTAAGATTATTTCTATTCTTTCCCCGGCAACGGTGCCAAAATTTGATCGCAGAATTATTTTACTAGCGACTTAGCAAAGCAAATAATGAAATGGCAAATAAATTATCGAATCCCATGGGGAAGAAATAAAGAAAAATCTTAAATACTAAAACATATGTTCTCAAAATACTGGTTAGGAAGGAAAATAAACTTTGGGTTTTGTTTCCACTGATTTCGCAAATTAAAATTAAACAGGAAAATAAAAGATTTTTTATGAAGCAGTTGTGAAAAGTACAGATTCCAGGGATATCTACCTATCAAGTATGACATGTATGAATGAATTGATTAATTCCCAAATTTAATTCCTCTTCGTAGTGAAACATCAGAAAAGTATTATGAACTTCTTTGTTGGACAATTCATAAAGTAGATTAGTCAATTCCCTATCTCCGCTCGGTCTCAAGATGAATTAACTAACTCCAAAAATCAACAGATTTATTCCTATAATTTGTCTCCTTCTGCTCAGACAAGAAATCAAATTATATTGAGAAAAACTTTTTCCATTAAAAACAATTACAGTTACGTCTCAAGTCCTCAACTAATTAATCCTAAGATGTGGCCAGCAAACTCAAGATTATGAATAAGCACAAATTTCACAAACTACGATGGGAAAGGGAAAATAATTCAATTAATCAAACATGCATACATTGATAGTTCGAAACCCTAGAATCTGAGAAGGGATTTAGTTACACATATTCATGAATAAAAGCATCAGAGATAAAGAAAAACATGAATTGCATAAAACTTGAGTGTAGATGTCTTCCCACAAAAACCTGTCTTCAAACATAAAACCTAAAAAGCTCTTGGAAATCTCTAAAACC
>JAPKLW010010441.1:0-11285 GCA_026898455.1 Plectranthus barbatus | reverse complement strand
ATTTAATTGTTCCTTTTCCTTTGATGTTCTGATTAAATTTGGGATTTCAATAATTGCGATTAACTGGCCATTGATTGTGATTTGATTTGGTAGTTTTTGAACCGAGAGGTCTAGATTATCAATTATGATGCAAATTTATCAGATTTACTAGAACAATTATCCGTGAGGAAATCGAACTTTTAAAGGGTTTACAATCCAAGGTTTTTATCAAGAGTAAAAGTCATTTTGTGCATCTGAGAGGAGTCAATACGTCTTTTATTTCCATGTTATGGTTAGAATCTGAGAAGATCGCCTGATAACGTTTTTGAGATTAACTCACATCAGTTGGAAATTAAATTGGGTTTAAATTGTATGAAACGTTGTTTGATTATTATGCAAAGTGGATTACCCTGGAATTCTGCATTCTCATAAAGCTTTTAAACCGTTTATTTCCTTGTTTTCTATTTATTTCATTGCAAGAGATCTTTATGTTTAAAACAAAACATTTTCTTTTACCGATTTTTCTAGATAGTAGTACGGTATCTATGTTTCAGTGTTCGGTTATATTTCGATCATGCAATCCTTGAGAATCGATAATTTATTACTTGCCCTCTGCAGTGATCTGTACACTTGCAGAATAGCGTGTTGAAAAATACCCTATCAAGTTTTTGGCGCCGCTGCCGGGGATTGCACAGATTTATAACTGACACTAATTCTGATATTAAGCTAAATACTCTAGGATTTTATTTTACGCAATTTTATCTATATTTCCTTTCTTTGGTCTGTGTCATTCACTTTCCGATTTCTTTCAGGTAGTATATGCGAACCAGAGCAAAAGGTCCACCAGCTGAGCCTTTCGATCCAGAAATCGAGTCTACTTGCCGAAGGAACAACGCAAGAAGAAAGTTAGAATTTGCAATGGCTGAAAACCAAGCGGCGCAGATAGCAGAGCTGCAGAGGCAGCTCGACGAGATGAATGCACGTTTTCAGGAGAATCAGCCTCCAGAGGTTAGGAGAGCACCCACTGTTGATGAGATGTACGAGCCTATGACTGACAGGCATCGCAATGCCGATTTTGGGCTGAAAGTGAACACACCTAACTTCGAGCTAAAGACTGGTCTGATACATACAGCCCAGCAGAACCAATATGGGGGATTACCATCTGAGGACCCTCATCTACATATTCGGAGTTTCCTGCTTCTCTGTGATACAGTTAAGCAGAATCAGGTGCCCATCGACTACATTCGGTTGCACCTGTTCCATTTCACTCTGCGCGACAAAGCCCTGTCATGGTACATGACATTGAACTGTAACGAGATCTCATCATGGGAAGAACTATGCAAGCTATTCCTGATTCAGTTCTTCCCACCTAGTAAAACCACCCAGCTACAGACTCAGATTGCTCAGTTCAGACAGTATTCTGGGGAGTCACTATATGAGACTTGGGAGCGCTACAAGGATCTCCTGCGCTCCTGCCCATGCCATGGCTTCTCTGAGAAACAACAGCTGTGCCATTTCTATCGAGGTCTGGATAGGGAGACTCAGAAGCATGTGAATGCATCAGTCGGAGGATCACTGACTGCAAAGCCTCCAGCGGAAGGTTTAGCCTTGTTAGAAATGATGTCAAAAAGTGAGTTCAACTGGCCAACAGACAGGGATGATCACAGGATAGCAGCAGTCGACGATACTGGGGACATAGCTGCCGAGATTAAACTGATGAGAAAGGAAGTGGCTGCTTCTACCAAGCTACTGGAGACTCGCATCACTAAACTGGAAAATAACCTGCCTCAGCAAAGCTATGAGCAGGTTAATGAGATGCATATGGAGGATGCAAACTATGTGAACCAGAGGAACTTCAACAACAATCGAGGGTATCCGTCGGGGAACATGGCATATCATCCTAACAATCGGAATCATACCAACTTCTCTTATGGGAATCCGAACAATGCCTTGCAGCCTCCACCTGGATTTGCTGCAAATCACGGAGTGACAAATGAGCCAAAAGAGCCAAGCATGAGAGAGCTCTTAACCCAGTTCATCGTCGTCTCCAATGCGAAGTCTACAAAGACAGATGGAGAAATAGCTCAGATACAGAACAATATGGGTGAAATGGGAAAGCATATGAAGCAGCTGGACACACAGATGTCTCAGATAGCCAATGCAATTGGTAATCAGCACACTCCGGGGCACTTCCCGAGTAATACAGTGGTAAATCCTAAGGATCAGTGCAACGCCATTACCACCCGCAGTGGTAAGGGTTATGAGGGGCCATCTATGCCCGTTGATGTTTCTGTGCAACCTGAAGTTGTACAGACTGACCCTGTTCTTCCTGAAGAAGAACGTACTGTAAAGGGTAAAGAGGTTTGTCCTGAAGACAGACCCAGAGTAGCTGGTCCTATAGCTGTACCCTTCCCACAGAGATTTGCTAAGAAGCAGAAGGAGGAAAGATACAAGCGGTTTCTGGAACATATGAAGAAAATCCACATCAATCTACCATTGATTGAAGTGGTACAGGAAATTCCTGGGTACATGAAGTTTCTGAAGGATATGGTTACCCAGAAGAAGCCCTTCGGCGCATTCGAGACAGTCAACTTGTTCGAAGAATGCAGCGCTATCATTCAGAAGAAGATGCCGATAAAGAGGGCTGATCCGGGCTGTTTTTCTATCACATGCCTAATTGGCGGTCAAAACTTCGAGAAAGTCCTGTGTGATTCAGGGGCCAGCATCAATCTGATGCCTCTATCGATCTTCAAGAAGCTTCAGATCGAAAACATCAAGCCGACCACCATCAGGCTACAAATGGCGGATCGCTCTGTGAATTACCCGAAGGGGGTAGTTGAAGATGTGCTAGTGAAAGTGGGAGAGTTTATTTTCCCAGCTGATTTTGTTGTCCTGGACATGGAGGAAGATCGCAATATTCCTCTGATCCTAGGAAGACCCTTCCTCCATACTGCTGACGCCCTCATTGATGTGAAGAAGGGCGAGCTCACCTTGAGAGTAAATGATGAAAAGATCACCTTCTCCATTTACAAGGCCATGGAGCGACACGACTCTGATGACTGCTATGAGGAGTGCGACATGGTTCAGGTTTTGTATCCTTGCGACTCTTTACTTATATCTACTGATTCTTTAGAGTTTGGGGTGCAAAATTCTGTTTATCCTTGTGATGACCTATATGATGCGTGTGATGAGTTGCTAGAGTCTGTTCTAGCATTAGATGCTACAGGTGAAAAGAACAGGGTGGAGAGTGCAAATTTTTTGAAGCTGAGGAGCGAGGAGGAAGAAGAGGAAGCGCGAAAGAAGGCTCTAAATCCAGCAGGAAAGGAGGAGCCACCAGTGCTGGAACTCAAGCCACTGCCAGACCATCTGAGGTATGCCTACTTGGGTGAGAACAACACATATCCGGTAATCGTTTCTGCTACTCTTTCTGCTTGTCAATTGGATAGATTATTGAGGATATTGAGAGACCACCAATCTGCTATTGGGTGGTCGTTGTCTGACATCAAGGGTATTAGCCCTTCTATTTGTATGCACAGGATTTTACTTGAAGATGGGTATAAGCCTAAAGTGCAACCGCAACGAAGGCTCAATCCAATAATGCAGGAGGTAGTGCGAAAGGAAGTGATGAAGCTCCTAGATGCTGGGATGATCTACGCCATCTCAGACAGTGAATGGGTAAGCCCTACACAAGTGGTGGCGAAGAAAGGGGGAACTACGGTTATCAAAGACGAGAGCGGCCAGGAGATCGCTCACCGGCCTGTTACAGGCTGGAGGATGTGCATAGACTACAGAGCACTGAATAGTGCTACTCGTAAGGATCACTTTCCTCTCCCCTTTATTGATCAGATGTTGGATAGGTTAGCTGGTTATGATTTCTACTGTTTCCTAGATGGTTATTCTGGATATAATCAAATAGTGATAGCTCCTGAGGATCAGCATAAGTCTGCTTTTACCTGCCCATATGGAATTTTTGCTTATAGACGCATGTCTTTTGGATTATGTAATGCTCCTGCTACGTTTCAAAGATGCATGATGTCTATTTTTAATGGGCTAGTGGAAAATATTATGGAAGTATTCATGGATGATTTTTCTGTGTTTGGTCATTCATTTGATAGTTGTTTAGAAAACCTGACTTCTGTTCTGCAGCGATGCCAAGAGACTAACCTTGTTTTGAATTGGGAGAAATGTCATTTTATGGTTAGGGAAGGCATAGTTCTTGGCCACAAAGTTTCTGCTGCAGGTTTGGAGGTAGATCGAGCTAAGATCGTGGCGATCTCAAAACTGCCACCGCCCACGAACGAGAAATCTGTTCGAAGTTTCTTGGGCCATGCAGGATTCTACCGGAGGTTTATCAGGGAGTTTTCGAAAATCTCTAAACCTCTTAGTTCTTTACTTATGAAGGATGCAAAGTTTGTATTTAATGATGATTGTTTGCAGGCTTTCGAGAAGCTGAAGTTAGCTCTGACTACCGCTCCGGTTCTCATCTCCCCAGATTGGTCAGAACCCTTTGTTCTGATGTGCGACGCTAGCGATACAGCCGTTGGAGCCGCTTTGGGACAGACAAGGAATAAAATATTCCGAGTCATACACTACGCCAGCAAAACTCTTGATGAAGCTCAGGTAAATTACACTTCTACGGAGAAGGAGTTTTTGGCGGTGGTGTTTGCCTTCGACAAGTTCCGGGCATACCTAATTGGGGCAAAGACAGTTGTGTACACGGATCATGCTGCGATCCGGTATCTTTTTGCAAAGAAGGAAGCGAAACCGAGATTGATCCGGTGGATCCTGCTACTGCAGGAATTTGATATGGAGATCAAGGATCGGAAGGGCTGCGAAAACGTGGTAGCAGACCACTTATCTAGATTGGAAAACCCAGTGGAGGGAGAAGATTCGAGACTTAAGATTTCTGAAGTATTCCCTGATGAGCAGCTCTTGTCCCTGGAGAAAGTAGATCCATGGTATATGGATCTGGTTAATTATTTGGTTGCAGGTGTTCCACCGCCTGATATCTCTTCACATCAGAAGAGGAAGTTCCTACATGAGTGCAAGTTCTATTACTGGGACGAGCCTTTCCTCTACCGCCGTTGTGCAGATATGGTAATTCGGCGTTGCATCGAAGTCAGTGAGCGCGAGCAGATTATGGGGGACTGTCACTTATCTCCATATGGAGGCCATAGTGCGGCGAATAGGACAGCTATGAAGATCCTCACCAGTGGATTTTATTGGCCTACTATTTACCGCGACTGTCAGAAATTCGTGGCGAGCTGCGATAGATGCCAGAGGATGGGGAACATCTCGAAGAGAGATGAGATGCCACAGAGATACATGCTGGAGGTTGAGCCCTTTGATGTATGGGGTATTGACTTTATGGGACCATTCCCTAAGTCAAATGGATTTCAGTTCATTCTTTTGGCAGTGGATTATGTAACTCGGTGGGTTGAAGCGATTCCCACTGTGACAAGTGATTCGAAGGTGGTGCTTAAGTTCTTGCAGAAGAACATACTGACTCGCTTTGGAGCACCTCGAGCCTTATTAAGCGATGGAGGATCTCACTTCAAGAATAAATGGCTGGGAAGTCTTCTAGCAAAATACGGAGTGCGCCATAAAATCACTTCTCCGTATCATCCTCAGGCAAATGGTCAAGCTGAGCTAGCCAACAGAGAGATAAAGCAGATCCTGGAGAAGTCTGTAGTATCCAGGAAGGATTGGGCGCTGCGCTTGGATGATGCTTTGTGGGCATACAGAACAGCGTTCAAGACTCCGATAGGCATGTCACCATATCAGTTGGTGTTTGGGAAATCATGCCATCTGCCAGTAGAGTTGGAACACAAGGCATTTTGGGCCGTAAAGAAGATAAATTGGGATTTGAAGGCTGCATCTGAGCAGCGATGCATCCAGCTGACAGAGTTAGAAGAATTCCGAAGTGAAGCATACGAAAGTTCAAGGCTGTACAAGGAGCGTGCCAAGAGATTCCATGATCGTCGCATTCGCCCCCGTGAATTCACGCCGGGGGACCAGGTACTCTTGTTTAATTCTCGATTGCGTTTGTTTCCTGGAAAGCTAAAGTCTAGATGGTCTGGTCCATACGTAGTTGACAAGGTAAATTCAAATGGCACACTAGACTTGATAGGAACTGACGGCACACACTTCACAGTGAATGGTCATAGAGTGAAGCTATACATCCAATCTGAGACTGTTGCTGCTGCGACGGAACTCTATTTCTCTGACCCATAGATATTTTCTGCTGTGTCTAGCTATAGACGTTAAATAAAGCGCTTGTTGGGAGGCAACCCAACCTGTTTCTGCTTAGTTTATAGTTTCAGGCCTTTTTCTTGCGTTATTTTGTCAATGGTTTTGAGTTTATTTCGTTAGTTTTTCCATAGTTGCGTTCACTTTTGGGTTTTGAGTTCATTGGGTGCAGGAAACAGAACAAATAGAGGGTCTACGTGACAGAAACGGCGACGGGAGGCACGAAACCGGCGACCGCCGGTCGGGCACAGTAAGTCGCCGGTTTTGACGTAAAATCTCCCACCCACGGCGCTCAACCGGCGAACGCCGGTTCTGGAGCTTTGATCGCCGGTTCTGCACAGTGAAACGCCGGTTCTGGAGCTTTGATCGCCGGTATCGCACTCAAATCGCCGGTTCTGCCAAGCAAGTCGCCGGTTCTGCATTTTTCAGGTATTTTCCTTCGTGACCAAACCGGCGACCGCCGGTTTCGCAAGCCCAACCGCCGGGTGTGTCCATCAGGTCGCCGGTTCGGTAAGTATATAGGGGGGCCGAACGGTTCTCCTCTCACTTCTTCTCTTTCCCCAATTCTTTCTTCACAAACCCTACATCCCAAAAATCTTCTCTCTACAAATTCTCTCTTATCTCTTAATCTTTTGCTAATTCCTTTTGCACAACACTTACCCACAACATTCTCAAGGGTTCCATTCGAGTAATTTGTTCAATTACATCAAGAATCATCAATTTCCCCAAATTTGCTAGGTTTTTGAATTTTCTTCAATCTTGCTTCAATTTCAGGTAATTCTCTCTATTTTGTTGCATTTAACTTCGATTTCTTGAGTTCTAGTTCCTCTACGTCGTATTTGCTATGCTACATTGCTTGATTAAATTGGTTTTGTTGGATTTTGTGTTCATGAGTACTTGGATTTAATTAGTAGTAGTTGTTTTAATGATGATTTTGTCTAGTCGAATAGTGGTGGTATACATGGTCGATTGTAGTATTGTTGGTTTCGTTTAGTACATCATAGTTGAAGTTTGGGGGATTGGAAAAGTTCTTATGTCAGAAATGGGTTGTTGATTGCCATTGTTGAATTAATTTGTGCTTATGAGAATTGAGAAGATACATGATGTTGGTGAATTCACTAGTTAACTTAGAACGCATAATCCATAGGGTTTACTTTTTGCCTTTATGATTTGTTCACCGTGCTTATCATGGATTTGTTGTTTTGAAGCCGGAATGCCGCCTAAACAGCTCCTCCCCTCTACCAAACCCGGAGGATATGGCATAAGAGGAATTCGAGATGAAGAGACTTTGGCCAAGTTTACAACGTTATCATCACGGGGCGTGGAGCACACAATCTTTGCCGACACTGAGGCAATGCAAAAGCTAGGCCTGTACGACAACGTCAAGGAGTTGTTTGCCAACATTGGTTGGTTATCCATCTTGGACCTCAACCTCCCTACTTACCCGAGGTATACACTGGAGGTCCTATCTACACTTGAGGTCATCAAAAAGGGGCTTTCAGAGCCCATCATAGCGACGTTCAGAGCCGATAACGAGGACAGAGAGATGACGACAAAAGACATAAACCGGGCTTTCGGAGTTGTGAATCTTGGTGCCTATACCAAGCCGCGAGGGTTCAATGCCAAAACATTCTGGCCACACATTAATACCGAGGGAAGTCCTGACTGGGCGTCTGGAGACTGCAAGGCCTCAATGATCCGGAATCCTGTCCTCCGGATGGTTAGAGCTATCCTAGCTCACACACTTTTCGCCAGAAAGGAGAACAGCTCTTTGAGAGAGACTGAGCTGATGGTGATGTACTGCATGCTCAACTCACAGCATGTTAATTTTGCTCAACTATTCCTGCAACAGTGTAACAGAGTTGCAACAGCCGCTACGGGACCAATTTGTATCGGAGGGATGTGGACTGCACCTTTGGCCAGCTTGAGGATTGATTTCTCGGCTCTGTCACCACGCGAGCCGGCACCCAAGCTCACTTTAGAAAGGCTGATCACTCTCCGGTTTATTAAGCTGGCGCGTCCACCGTATCTTTTCGTCCAAAGAAGCCTTCCCCATTTCCCTCTACCGAATCCCGAGCTCACTAATGTAGGGATTCGCCGGTACCGCGATAACTGGAAGCTAGACACTCTAGCTCACACTGAAGCCGCCCAGACTGCCCGAACTGCCGACAACACACAACGCCAGATACCGAACCCAGAGTTCGAGGGGCCCCATGATGAGGAAGCTGGGGGCAGCGGACATGGCCACAGCCATGATGCGGAAGGGGGAAGTCGACAGGAGCCTGGTCATGCAGAGACCCGCCGGGAGCCTCAGTTTGTCTACGAGCGCCGTGGGACGCTCGACCGGAGACTCAGCCGTCTTGAGGACCAGTGCAGCAGCTGGAACGCTCAATTCCAGTCCATTGCGGCAGCCCAGCAGACTCAGGCCACCGAGAGGAGAGCTTTTGAGACCGAGCAGCGGGCGCATTGGGCTCTAGAGCAGGCGAGATGGAGAGAGCAGCAGGCACACGAGGAGCAGATGCGCCAGTTCATGGCGCGGTTTCCCCAGTATTGGCCGCCAACCCAGTGATGAGGTTCTTCTCACCACACATCTCCGTGATCTTTTTCCCCCAACTTATTCTCTTCTTCGAATAGAACAAGTTTGGGGGAGGGGGATGGGATCGGTCGATGTGTGTTGTTCTCTTCCCTTCTAGTCCTTTTATTTCAGTATTTGTTGTTTCTTAGTTGTTGCACGTAATTGATATTGTAATCTGTGAACCATTCTAGTTGCTTTTGCTTAATTCCTGCTTTAGTTGAATTAATTAGGACCTTTTAATTGTCTATTTGAAGTTGTTGGGCCTGTAGTAGTAATGTGGATTCTGGTTAGGAAGTGGTCAATTGAGTGATTATCTTGCATTATTGATCAAGTTCATGATGACAATTTGTTCTTTCTCGTGAAACTTATACTGGTTGCTGCAAATGAATCGGTGGTGTGATTTGACGAAATTGATCTTTAACCTCTTAAATAAGCTTATAGCCCTGTGAGAATTGAGCCTAATTTTGTTTCATTGAGAATACGTCACTGTGTACTTGATCTCTAGAACTTGCTCTGGTTCTTGCTCAAAATTGTGTAGGAGAGTGTCAAGGATTTAGATATGATTTTAGGCCATCGTTTCATGAGCCACAATGAACCCAAACACTAACCCGATGCATACTCCTTTGTTAGCCCTGTTGAGCCTGAAAAGCCTTTTCTTTCTTAACCCGGATGATAGGAGGTGTGGATGGGTGTATAAGGGTACCCTACGCTGTTGGGAGGCAAAAATTAGAGTCTGTTTATGTAAGTAGTCCAATGTGGTGATGGACAGTTGTCAGAAGTAGGAGTGTGGTGCACGATGAGTGCACCCGTGTCTTGTTATTCGAGTCAGTAACCCCTTGTCCAAAGAAATTTCCGAGGACAAGATAAAAAAAAAAAAAAAAAAAAAAAGGGGAAAGTCAAGTCAAATAATGCACTGTGGGTGCAGAGTCTTTGTGTTCATTCTTAGATTGTGCATAATCATATGATATAAAGTAATTGCACAATAGTTTCGTAAGAAGTTGAGTTTGAAGCATATTCAATTGCTTGTTAAAAGGTTGCGTCAGTTTCAATTGTTTTCCCTGTCGTAAGTATTAATAGAGTCGGTAATTTCCTGACTACAGTATGAGATGAGAAGAGTCGAAGTAAATGGAGTGATAAGGATGAATCTGTTAGTCACTTATAGCCAAATATTCCATACCTTTCACCAATGTGCCTACATTAGAACCCGAATAAAAGACCTTTTTGATCTTTATCCTAGCATTCCCATTGTCAGTGGAGAGTCTAGACGATGAGCAAGCCTATGGTAGAAAGAGTGTGCAGTTGACAATTTGAGAGTATACACTAACCTTTCTCACTATTCGAGCGAAATATGAGTGATACACTATCATGTGAGAAGCGAACTTTTAGAGGCCAGGATTGAAATTGTCTGTTTGCATTTAACTGATGAATATGCAGTGATTGGTGTGGGAATCGCAACCCCACTTCGTGTCTGAAACAGCTGATGATCAATTAATGCACTCCCTCGTGTTTATTTCTGTTCTGCTGTATCTTTTCATTGCTCGAGGACGAACAATAGTTTAAGTTTGGGGGGTTTGATAAACACTCACTCTGTGCACTTTATTGATGAGTTTATGCTTTGATTATACTCCAGACTGAGCCATTATGTGATCTTTTCATGCGTTATTCTTATTCTTTAAGGAAATATTACGTTTGGTTCGTTTGATGTTGTTTTGCACAGATTTTATACGTTTCTGAGGATTAAATGAGATGATTGAGCAAGTATTCCCAGAATTGATTCGTGTTGGCATGCAATGGGAGGAGAAAAAGATAGAAAAATCAAAAAGAAAGCCGTGAAAAAGGAAGCTACGTGAAACAACCGACGATTGCCACTCCTAGCCGGCGACTGCACCTCCCAACCGGCGATCGAGCCTTCCAGCCGGCGACTGCATCTCACAACCGGCGACCCGCCGGTTTTGCAGCCCAAACGCCGGTTTCACACTCCAACCGCCGGCTCTGCACTCCAATCGCCGGTTTTGCCATTTTCCTTCGTTGCAAAACCGGCGATCGCTCCTCTCACCCCTGCGTTCGCCCGACGTGTTCCCAGTTTACGTCAAAAAGCATATCTTGTGGCCCAAGACTGGAAAATATTCCATATCTTTTATGATTTAAATTTCCCATCTATAAATAGGAGATCAAATAGCCTTAAAAAGGTTCCTGATTTTTATTCTACACATCCCCAAGGCTAGAGAAGAACGTAAGGGTGGAATTCAAGGAGAACTTGAAGAGCAGGTCAAGGATTGAAGATTGAAGACTCTTCCGGGTTTTTAATTTCCATGTTCTTTATCATTTTGACTCTTCATCTCTTTGTTATTCTTGAATTTAGCATGAGTAGCTAAATTCCTTTTTGGATTCTAGGGTTTTGAAACTTTGTATTTATTCATTCAACAGTTTATGCAATTTAATTGTTCCTTTTCCTTTGATGTTCTGATTAAATTTGGGATTT
>JAPKLW010010440.1:0-11285 GCA_026898455.1 Plectranthus barbatus | reverse complement strand
TGACCGTTGATTCTCACTTTCTGAGAATTCATCTCGGTCATTTAATCTTGCATGGCACCCAGTATTTATATCCAACATTCTTCTCGGATAAACCTTTACGTTTCCTTTACAATCCGAACACTTTTCTTGTCCATCTTCCAAAAATTCCCTGCATTCAATGGCATCCTCTTCCAAACCTGCTGATAACCCATCATCTTCATCTTCCGATCCAATAGATTTACCAGTAGCCGAAGCTCACATGCCTACTTTTACAGGCATCGTGAAAGAGGAGGATATAGATTATACCTACCCCTTCACCAAACTGGTTCAATTGAATAAAGCAGCCACCCGACATCGCCTCTCTCATGCACAGATTCGCACAGCCCAAGTTCAGAAGGAGAAGATTCTGAACGACAAGCTGGCGGAGAAGCACCACGGCCCGGAGCTGATGGAGATGATAGATCATGAGCAGCTCCGCCCGTATTTGACAGCGACTCCCAGGACGTTCCATCCACATATGGTTGCCGAGTTCTACGCTCGAGCAGTCATCGCTGACGACCGGAAATCATTTACCACATCGGTGTTCGGACACCTTATCACTGTCGACGCCGAATACCTCGCCAACATCTTTGGGATGAGGAATGAAGGAGAGGAAGTGGAGATGTATCATAGGGATGATACGGTCGAGTTCCAGCGGAGGTGGGAGGAGTGGAAAAGGGAGGAGGTGACCGTTTTTAAAACGGGGATGAAGAAGTCAGAAATGGAAGATTTCTGGCAGATGGTGTGTGACATTGTAGTGCGCATGCTACAATGCGAAGTCGGCTCGTATGCCGAACTGAGCCTAAAGAAGTTCTCGGTCATGTGCGCCCTCGTGGATGGCATATACGAAAACTGGGCCGAATTCTTCTTCGGCCGACTGCTGGAGAATGTTGAGAGGAATGTCACCGTGAAGACTGACGGGAAATTTCTTCACGCGGTGTCATTTGGGCTGAGGATCAGCCACATTCTGGAGTTGGAGATGGGGGATGGAGTTGACCAGGGGGAGCGACTGGTCGGGTCAGACTTCATCCCAGCCACAAAGGTGAAATTACCTGACCCTGACTACAAGAAACCGCGCACATTGAAAGGGAAGAAGGCGGTGGACCCAGCCGAGTCAGTGTCTGAAGAAGAAGCAGATCAGACATGGGAGGAAGTGCCAGCGGCAGCTCTCCCACTGACAGCTGAGGCCAAGGCTGAGCTGAAAAGGAAGCTAGAGGTTGAATCCCTATTCGCCTCTATGGAGGAAGCCGTGGCTACGGCAACTGGTATACATCCTCGCGCATCAGCATCAGCACCAGTCGTCAGGCCCCCTTCAATAAAGAAAGCCAAGACTCACCAGCACCAGCAGCCCCAGCCAGCTGCTGCTTATGATCCTGCATCCGGGAAGATCTCGATTCCAGTCAAGAAGTCCATCTTGGGACTGACTGAGGAGGAGACCATCGAGAGGATGACCCGCAAGAGGAAGAGGGTCCAGACGAGGGCTCAGAAGCTGGTGGAGCAGGCCAAGAAGGAGCAGAATGCTTCTCTTCTGAGGAAGAAGCAGGCTCAGGCACGGCTGAAGGCCTTGGCAGACCAGCGAAAAAGGGAGGCTGAGCTGGAAGCCCGCGATGAAGCCTTTGCAAAGGTGCAGGCTGAGCATGAGGCCAGACGTCAGGCGCAACTGGCGGAGCAGGTGCGCCAGGTGGCCAAAGGCAAGTGGGAAGTTGCCCCAACTACAAGTGCAAGGCCACCAGCACCAGCTCCAGGCTAGATCTTATCAGAAGAATCATTTACGCGCCTGATGGTCATGGGTACTGATGAAGACGTACTATCCCTTGTGAATAAGTACCAGGATGAGGAGGAGACTGCTGAAGTCCCACTGGCCGCGCACGGGGGTGCCAGTGGAGGAGTTGAGGAGCGGGCGACCACCCCGGAAAAACTGGCGAGTTTTTCGGACATGAGCTCCGATTCGGAGGAAGAGCCGGAGCAGGCGGCCGCTGAGGAGGAGACCGCCGAGATGGAGATTGCTGGTGGAGAGGCTGATGACAAAACCTCTCCGGTTATCATCATTGTTGATGACGAGCCGCCACCAGTAGTCCAACACTCGAGGGTGCAGAGGATGGAGCCAAGGGATCTGTTCCCAGACCTTGAAGATGAGGCTCGTCGTCCTGCCAGTCGCCCACAATCTTCAGAAGCTTCTACATCTTCTGGGCGACCAGCAGCATCCTCGCCAGCGCCAGCACGTCATGTGCGCGCAGAAAGGAGGCCGTACTTGCTCTGTATCCAAGAGCATCAGCTGATCGATGAAGACATCTTCCGCTCGAGGGCAACAGGGGTACATCGGTGGGAGCACCGCGGGGAGATGGCGTTTCAACATTCACGAGTGCCTGAGCCATCAGCATTTAATATCATCCCCATCAGCGGACTCCTCCACCAGTCGGTATATGCTTCGAGGATCTATGACTGGTGTCTGCCCCTGCAGCCGATGGAGTACTTCAATTCCACTCTCTATGAGTATGCTGAAAACATCACGACGGAGGTGGAGAATGCCGTTGATGACGAGATGATAACCAGCTACCGAGAACTGTGGAGGGTGAATCCGGAACTATTTCTGGAGTTCCGGAGGTGGAGGATCTTCGACCTGTGCCAGCGCCAGCTGACAGTAGAGAAGCGCGCTGTTCTGTATGCCAGGCTAGGGCTTGGTTACTGGAGATCAGAGGAGGCGTGGGCGAATGCATTCATGGATTCTGATCCTGAAAGTCACCAGCAGCTGTCTACCAGGCGAATCAAGCGCCGTTTGAGGAAAATTGCAGAATTCAGACAGCTGACTGGGACTTCCGGCCTCCCTAGGCCAAAAATGGTTAAGCTACCATTCCTCCAGTTCCAGCCCACCAGCCGTGGATACCAGCTGATCTACGCGCTCCGCCGCTTGAAGGTCCTCACCGCTCCCCCAGGATCCCTCCCTATTTTGCTATTCTTTTTTATATGGCTGCCAGCGCTCTGCTGGTAGACCACATTGTGGAGGAGGATCCTACCCGTAGTTGGTGACTGACCACTGCCGTCCCTAATGTTCCGATCGTAATGGGCGACCTTGTCCCTTACCATGAGGATTCGCAGTTGGTGGTGTTCACAGCCCCACTCGCTTTTGAACAAGTCCTGCCCGCCCCAGCAGCGGTACCAGCAGAGGAGCCAGCAGCCGCTAAAGTGCCAGTGGTAGAGGAACCCGCAGAAGTTGAACCCGCGATGGCTGCGCCTGCATCCGATGTGCCCTCTACCTCGATGGAACTGTCAGCAGAGCCTCTCTCCGAGATCCATCCTCCTGCGCAACTTCTTGCATATATTGATGCCAGGATGGATCAACGCTTCGCCACTTTCCAAGCCGATGTAGCGCAGCAAATGGAGTCCGTCACCGCCGGTGTTGCCACCTTTTTGGCACGGATCCAAGAGGGGGAAAGGGCGCGAGCACTGGCTGAAGAGGAAAGAGCCAGGATTGTTGAGGAGGAGAGGCGCCTTGCAGCTGAAGAAAGGCGAATTGCTGCTGAAGAGAGGCGGAAGAGAGATCAAGAAATGGCCGAACTTACTGCGATCCTGAGGTCCATCACCAATGCTCGGACTCAGTCACCAGGATCATCTTCCAAGCCATAGTCTAGTCTCTTTATGATTTTGTAAGTAAATCTGTTAGACTAGTCAGTTATCATTCATTGTACATGTAATTGCTAAATCACTAATGGAATGATTAACTGACAAGTTGATGACAATCTCTTATTGTCCAACAATTGTCTAAGTTTTTACTTACCAGCTGAATTTACACATCCAGTGTAATCAGCACCAGCACTCATCTTGCATGTCAAATTTATTTAGACATGCAGCTGAAGAAAGGCGAATTGCTGCTGAAGAGAGGCGGAAGAGAGATCAAGAAATGGCCGAACTTACTGCGATCCTGAGGTCCATCACCAATGCTCGGACTCAGTCACCAGGATCATCTTCCAAGCCATAGTCTAGTCTCTTTATGATTTTGTAAGTAAATCTGTTAGACTAGTCAGTTATCATTCATTGTACATGTAATTGCTAAATCACTAATGAAATGATTAACTGACAAGTTGATGAAAATCTCTTATTGTCCAACAATTGTCTAAGTTTTTACTTACCAGCTGAATTTATACATCCAGTGTAATCAGCACCAGCACTCATATTGCATGTCAAATTTATTTACATGCCCATTTGCTCTGATCTTAATTTCCATATTTTTAAACGAGCAATATATTTCCTTGGTTGAGGGGGAAGATTTCTTTTAGTTAGAGCTGATGTTGAGGAAGTAATTTCATGGGTTTAGATCTGATAGGTTCTACTTGTAAAACCCTGAAATCCTTTGTAACTTTCCTCATCAGCTGAGTGCTCGCTGGTTAGGCTTTGATCGCACCAAAAAGGGGGAAATTGTTGGGAAAACTTTCTAAGGTTTCCTTCCCCAGTAGCTTACTAGCATAGATCATAGTTTTGGTGGATCAAATCCTAAGTCCTACCAGCGTCAGTTGTCTCTAGATAGCTCTAGTCTCAAATGTAAAGTCCTGTTTAGGTCTTTTGAGTTGTAAGTCGCAGCTGATCAAGACTCATGCTGACACTGTTCACCAGCATGAGAAGCACTTACCTGGTGGAAAAGGTTTTCACCAGCAGGCGACTGACAAAGACTCATGCTGGCACTGTTCACCAGCATGAGAAGAGCTTATGGCTGGCTACTGTTCACCAGCATCAGAAGAGCTAATGACTGGCACTGTTCACCAGTTGGGAAGGATTTCATCAGCAGGCGGCTGACAAATCTTACCAGCAGAATACGTGTTTGTGCGTACACTGTTCACCAGCGGTGATTCCACCAGTCATGGGAGATCCCAAGAAGAATTAACATCCAGACATTCGGTAGACTTTGATTATGCCAGGGCAAGTCAACAGCAGAGACTGCCAGCACAAGATCACCAGAATGATCTACCAGTCGGATGTTACCAGCAGAATTCTAGATTCTTTCTCCCAGCGCAGAAGAGACAAAAAGAAGATTCTCTGAGGAATCGACTGACATAGGATGACTTTAAGGAAGGATAACTTAAAGTCTATCAGTTACTAGACGCCAGTCTCATTCCTCGGACTGACAGATAGAGCCGTTCTGACACAAAGAGATCTGTGTCGGATAAAGCGGTCAAAGGTATGGTTCCTTTCCGGAAAAACATACCTGTCGCCGTCAGAAGGACATCCGAGGTCTGACACCTTTCCGGATGCATCCAAACGGCTAGAAAGTTTGAATCGGTTCCTGCGGCTATAAATACGTCGCAACCACCAACATTCAAATGCTCGGTTGCTCGGTTGTTACATTGAATGATTCTACTTATCAGCTCAACCACCGAAAGAACTGAAATTATTGCAAGATTGCATAAAGTACTTTCGAGGCTTTTCTTAAAGCTTTCCGTGTGTTGATTTATTCAAACACGAGACTTCAAGCTTTACGCTTGTAAGTTTAGAGATCACATTTGGTGTTCTTTCTCTTCGAGGAAGTTCACAGCAGCTCCTGTGCATTCTAGCACTTGAGTTATTACGGGCGAACCTTGCCGCAAAAGGATTTACGTTCTTGGGAGAACTAAACACCCAAATCGCTGTGGAGGTTGAAGTGACGTGCTCGCACTCCATCAGCAGAAGAGAGCTGAAGAGGAAACTAGGACCGGGAGCGGTTGATCTAGTGAACTGGTGGACAAGGCATTCACCAGCTAGAGATAGATCGTAGGCAACCTGTAACCGATTGCTCATAGTGAAATTTCCAGTGCTTCGACTGGAGAGTGGACGTAGATCGATTGATCGAACCACTATAAATCCTTTTGTCATTTATCAGTTTTCTGCATTACATTCTGATTTAAAACCCAGCACTCAAGTGCTGGTGTATGTTCTGAAACTGATATAATTGTACAAACTTGGCTAAATATTCTAAGTGTGGAATCACCAGCTGACACTTCCCAGTTGTCAGCTGCGTACTGAGTAACCAGCACCAGCTGACCAGTTGCCAGTTGTCAGCTGTGTGTAAGTAAGGGTGCAAGAAAACACTTAACTTTATTTCCGCTGCGTATCGTAACGTCTTATACTCTGAAAAACCGGGACCAACACGAACAATATAGTCAAGTGCTATATGATGACCACTATGTCGAAAGTATTGCAGCAGCAACATCAGCAGCATAGGGATGCCTATGACATCATGATGAGTCTGGAGGCGACCTATGGGGAAACTGATAGAGCCGTCAGGTTCAATCTCATGAGGGAAATCGTGAGTAAGAAAATGACTGATGGCACCTCAGTGAGAGAACACATAGTTACCATGACTCACCTCATGGATGAACTAACTGTGCATGGTGGAGGTATCGACGCTGAGGCTAAGGTCGATATCATATTGAAATCTCTACCCAAGTCCTTTGAGAGTTTTAGACTGAATGTTGTCATGAACAAGAAAGAGTATACTCTTAACGAGTTACTCAATGACTTGATGGCAACTGAATCGGTCATGAACCCTCAGAAGGTTGCCATGGCTACTTCTGGTAATCTCTCTGCTGTACCGAAAAGTATGAAGCTGAAGAAAGGGATTAAGAAGTGGGCCAAGAAGACACCTGTGAAGGATGGTGGGACTGAAAAAAAGCCTAAAGTGGCGACTGAAAGGGACAGGTGCTTCAGGTGTGGTAAGAAAGGACACTGGAGGAAAGATTGTCAAGCCAACAAAGCTAGACAAGGTATGCCATTTTGCATGTATAACTGTAAGCATGATTAGAGTTAGTTGTTGCTTTTCTAGAACTATAAGCACTAACTTGTTGATCATGTTGTTGTACTTTGCATGGGACCGTGCCGACAAGGCTGGTGAGTGATGGCAAGAAGATACCAAACTGGATGAAGGCAACGTTTTATGACGGAGCTTCATGGAGTTTTTTCTTTTCTTTATGTTTTGATGAATTAAGTACATTTGAGAGTTTATTTGTGGGCCGTGGTATATCGGCAGGACAAATTTTATCAACCTTTATGGATATTTGTTATTTATGATTTTATCATTGGTAGTAACAATGTTATCCATTATGGGATGTTGATTTACAATCTCTATGTCACTTCGATCAAAACATATCCTTTATATTCATCCGTAATTGATAATCCTAGGAAGAGAAAACTTACTTCTTCTGATGAGGATCTTACATATCTCTGGCACTTGAGATTGGGTCACATCAGCTTGAAGCGGATTCAAAGACTTGCAGATGACGGACGGTACATTGGACTTAGTCCGGGCTGTACCTTATCAAGTCTGCGAATCCTGCTTCGAGGGCAAGATGTCAACTAGGCCTTTCAAGGCTAGTCAGTCTCGAGCAGAGGAAGTGTTGGAATTGATCCATTCTGACTTATGTGGACCGATGTCCACGCAGGCTCGTGGAGGGTATGAGTACTTCGTCACTTTCATTGACGACTACTCAAGGTACGGATACGTTTACCTGCTTCGCTACAAGTCTGATTGCTTTGAGAAATTCAAAGAGTTCAAGGCTGAAGTAGAAAAGAAGGTCGGGAAAACTATCAAGTCGTTGCAATCTGACTGCGGTGGCGAATACCTCGGTAACGAGTTCCTGCAATATTTGTCAGAAAATGGAATTACATCCCAGTGGACTGCACTGGGTACTCCCCAGGAAAATGGTGTAGCTGAAAGAAGAAATAGGACTCTTCTATAGATGGTAAGATCAATAATGAGTTATGCAAACTTAGCAATTTCATTTTGGGGCTACGCATTGGGGACAGCAGCTTACGTGCTTAATGTGGTGCCTTCTAAATCAGTTCCTAAGACGCCGTTTGAGCTCTTCCTTGGTCGCAAACCTAGTTTGTGCAAGTTTAGAGTATGGGGCTGTCCGGCACACGTACTATCGAAGGAACCTGATAAGTTAGAAAGCAGGTCAAAAGTAATGTTGTTCATAGGGTATCCCAGGCAAACGAAAGGTGGTTACTTTTACTGTCCTGAGAGTCAAAGAGTCATTGTTAGCACCAACACTAGATTCTTGGAGGACGAGTATGTGAGTAATCACAGGTCAAGGAGTGATATTGTTCTTCAAGAAATTGAGAACAAGAATGCAATTCCAAGGGAAGGGGAACGTGTAGATGTGGGTGCACCTGTGAGAGGCACAGCACCACAGACACGTTCTTCAGTGCAAGGTGCAGGACCACAAGTCACTGCACCTACTACTGACACGGCACCGATGCCTCGTCATAGTGGGAGAGTTATTTTCCAGCCGGAAAGGTACATGTTCGTGGGTGAGTCTTCGGACTTGAGCCTGGAAGACGGACATGAGGACTCTGACCCACTGACTTATGAAGAGGCAGTGCAGGACAAGGATGTAGCCAAATGGCGTGTCGCCATGGATTCTGAAATAGAATCCATAATTGTTATGGATGTATACCAGAAAACTGATTTGTTGGATGGCTTTAGGGCCATAGGGTGCAAATGGGTATACAAGAGAAAGAAAGGGGCGGATGGAAAGATCATGGCTTTTAAAGCCAGGCTGGTGGCAAAGGGTTATAGTCAGAAAGAGGGCATTGACTATGATGAAACCTTTTCACCCGTAGCCATGCTCAAATCCATTCGGATACTCATTGTTATAGCTACGCATATAGACCTCGAGATCTGGCAGATGGATGTTAAAATCGCTTTTCTAAATGGTTACCTTGAAGAAGGTAGGGAAATCTATATGCAGCAACCCGAGGGTTACATAAGCAAGGGCGAAGAACATCTTGTCTGGAAGCTTAGGAAGTCCTTGTATGGACTTAAGCAAGCTTCAAGGTCGTGGAACTTACGTTTCAACGATGTGATTAAATCCTATGGATTTGCACAGTTGGAAAACGAAAGTTGTGTTTACCGACTTTGTGTCAGTGGGAGCGTGGTCTTCCTTGCACTATACATTGATAACATACTCCTATTTGGAAACAACGAGGGAGTGATGTCCGAAATGAAGATTTGGTTATCCGAACAGTTCCCAATGAAGGATCTGGGTGAAGCTGGCTACATTCTTGGAATTAAGGAATGCTGAGCTTGTCCCAGACATCCTATGTGGATACTGTGATAGCCCGGTTCAGCATGCAACTCGCCAAGAAAGGCTTGCTACCTTTCAGACATGGCGTTCGTCTTTCTAGTGGGCAGTGTCCTCAGACACAGCGGGAGAAAGACGAGATGAGTCTTGTACCATATGCTTCGGCTGTGGGTAGTCTCATGTATGCGATGTTGTGTACCAGGCCAGATATCTGTTATGCTGTTGGCATGGTAGCAAGATATCAGTCTAACCCTGGACAGGCGCACTGGACTGCTGTAAAGCATATCCTCAAGTATTTGAAAAGAACTAGGAATTTCTGCCTAGTTTATCAAAGTGAGGATTTGTGCCCTGTGGGTTATACAGACTCGGATTTCCAAGGGGACCAGGATGAGAAGAAATCAACCTCAGGATATGTGTTAACCTTGGGAGGTGGAGCTGTATCTTGGAGGAGCTTAAAGCAGAAATGCATTGCTGACTCCACCATGGAGGCGGAATATGTCGCCGCCTCCGACGCCTCGAAAGAGGGGGTGTGGCTTCGGAACTACCTATTAGAGTTGGGCGTGATTCCGAGTTTGCCGAGGAGCATCACAATCTATTGTGATAACTCTGGTGCAGTGGCTAACTCAGAGGAACCGCGGTCTCACAGGGCAAGCAAACACATAGAAAGAAAGTACCATATCATACGAGAAATCGTATCGAGGGGCGATGTGCTGATTAAGAAGATTGACACTACTGACAATCTTGTTGATCCATTTACAAAGAGCTTGCCGCAGAAAGTTTACGAAAGACATATTCGTGAGCTGGGTCTGAGGTGGATGCTGACCACTGATAGTGGTTAAAGAGACAGCAGACTAGATAGACTGACTGTATACTCTGTAATAGCTTAGTTATGCTTTGAGTATAAGTGGGAGATTGATGGGTTTTGTATACTGAAAGCATTTATTACAATGAGTATACAACGGTTTATTTCTTCTATCTGTTAACAATCGTACATGTATTAACAATGGTATCCTCTTGTCTCACCGATAGGGACGATCATACGGCGTGTTGTAGATCGCAGAAGACAGCATGATCACTTGACCTAGTGAGACATAAACCATGATCACAGCCAAGACAGCGTATGAGGATACGTCTGTCCGGATGGCTGCGGCATTATCGGAATAAGTAGTCTGCCTTGGTTACTTGACATGCTGGTACGCAGAGGTGGTGTATTGATGGACCACAGTGAGATGTATTCGTCTGTCTGACATTAGCGAATACAAGATCTCGTTATATTGATTGAGTCCAAACCCTAACGAAGGTTCAGGGGTTTGCACTTGTTGACTGTTGCTTTGACTTGCCATGGTGGAGAGCCTAAGTAACGTGCTCGTATATCCGTATTTTGGGTAACAGCAGTTCGTGTAGTACCGCCTGAGACTGGGTTTAGGTAACCATATCCGAGTAATAGGATGGGGACATTCCCTAGGAGCTCAATAACATTCATCGTGCCAAAGTCCTGCAGGCTGATTAAGTTCAGGCACGAGTGATAAGGTTTGAGTGGTACTACTCAGGAATTATAAGATATTAATTAATTGTAGTTAGAGCTTGTCATGAGCTCCGATTAATTAATAGATGTCCAGTAACCTTAAATATGGGGATTCTCAATTAATGCAGTCCGTTCTCATAACGTGGTAATAAAGGGGTAGGTCAGTATTAATTCTGTGGTGAAAAAGAATTAATATTAATTAATTAATTGTGTCCTGGGTTGTGGACATGGGAATTAATTAATTATAGGCCCACTTTATTATTTGCATTAGGTCCCAGGACTGGCCCAATTAAATATGCTAAATTGAGCCCAAAATGACCCATTAGGGTTTCCAACCCTAGGTGTATAAATAGACAGCTCTCTCTCATAAGTCATAACATAGTTGAAACACACTAAACCTAGAGAGAGAGGGGCACCGATTTTGGGAGAAGAGGGAGGAGAATTTCGATTCTGGTCCTGCTCAGAATACAGATCTACGGAGTCCTCACCAGTAGTAGATCTGAACAGCATTGGGACACAGCCCTGAAGATCTGATCTGGAGAACAGAAATCCTATTTCTTTCTTTTCTTTATTTCAAATTTATTCTTAGAAATTAGATCTCTAATTTCTACTTCCGCAGATTAATTCGAATCGCGTGGTTGAATTTAGATTTGGAATTCAAACGCGAAAGATCGGTTCAGACTCGACGGAGT
>JAPKLW010010439.1:0-11285 GCA_026898455.1 Plectranthus barbatus | reverse complement strand
AAGTTATACCCTGATAATCCGGGACCAACAAGTGGTATCAGAGCAGTCGGTTCTTATAGACCGATTGTTTCTGAGTCGCTTAGGACCGAGATCCACGTTTCCTTGCGCTCTTTTGTTTGTCTGTTGTTTAGCTCAGGTACACGAAGATGAATAATCCGAAGCTACTCGACTACAAGACTGTGAAGCATGATATATGGCGAAAGAGGTCGCTCATTTCTCTAAAGAGCATCCATCCGGAAATGAAAGATGTGCTGGAGAAAGGACCAATCGAGATCACCATGATACAGCACCAGCTAGGAGATCGTCCAGCTGCTGAGATCCCAAAGCCTCAAAGCGAATGGAACGCCGAGGACAGGAAGCGGAATCAGTTGGATTCCATTGCTCACGAGTTGATCCTGGCTTCTCTTCCAGAGTCGCTGATGGAGGAAGCCCTCCAGTTTGACAATGCCAAGGGAGTATGGGATTATCTTGATAGTCTATGTCAAGAAACTGATCAAATGAAACGCAACAAATTGCAGGTTGCGGTGGACAAGTATGAGTCTTTCCAGATGCTGCCTGGAGAAACCATCAAGGAGATGGAGGCGAGATTCAACGCCATCGTCAGCGAGCTAAAGTCCCTGGACAGGACGTACTCAAATGAAGATCTTAATGCCAAGATCCTGTCCAAGATGCCCAAGGAGGACTGGTTCGTGAAGACCACAGCTCTGAAGGAGAAGGACCTGTCCAAGATGACTCCTAAGGAGTTATTTGCTCAGTTGCAGGCACACGAGTGGGATATCCAGATGGTGAACAAGAATGAGGCCATCAGGAACATGGGATCCCCCAGCGTTAAAGCTCAAGACGAAGCTTATTTCGTCAAGAAGGACTTCAAATGGAAGCACAAGAAGCCCCTCCATGCTGACAGACCTGCTGCCCAGCACAACCAGCAGAAAGAGATCCCAGCCACATCGGGATCTAACTCAAAAGACAGCGAGAGCTCTATCGCTGACCTTGAGCAGCAGATGAAACGACTGGCTGTCCTTCTGGAGAAAGCCAAGTCAAAGCAGGGAGTATCTCTGAGCTCAACTGACGGAAAATTCGTCAAGAGAGCTCCCCGTGCTTGCTACCAGTGCCAATCCCCTGATCATTTAAAGTTTGAATGTCCACAGGTGGACAAAAATGAGCGGGAAAGGCTAAAGAAGCTCTTTGAAGAGCGCGCCTCCAAGGCCGTTGCCAAGGCTATGCTGACCAGGACTGAAGTGCCTGACATACCCGACCATGATGATGGGGAGTATGAGTCAGACGAAGAGTCAGAAGAGGAAGCTCTACTGGCACTCATGGCAGCTTTTGGCGAAGAGTCAGCTGAAGGAAGTGCTGACAGTGAAGAGGCACTTGCAGCTGATGATCAGGTACAATCATCAGCTTCCCCAATGCATATCATGCCTTCTATCAGTTTAGACGATTCTGAGTCGCGTTGCTCCGACTCAGAAGCTGTCACTATAGACATTCTTCAAAAAGAATTTTTAAAATTTTATGAAATAAAGAATGTCTTGGCTGGTGAAAATGCTTCGCTGAAAGATCAAGTTTCTATTTTGACCAAGGAGATTGAAAAATCGAGGTCAGTCAGTGAAGAGCTAGCCACTTTGAAAAAGACTCATTTTGAGTTGCTCCAAAATTTTCAAATTACAAAAACTGAGCGAGATAATTTTCACAATCTCGTTCTGGAGCAAGAAAATAGAATAAATTTTCTAAATAAAGGCTCAAAAGACTTGGAAGCAGCTCTAAGTCATTGGAGAAAGCCTTCTGATAAGTCCGGGTTGGGATTTACAAAAGATTTGAGCATAAACCAGCCCGAACAAATCAGTACTCATAAGGGTAAGGGCCAACTGGTAAATGCATCAGCACCAGCTGGTAGTACCAGTCAGTCCCGAGTGGCTGATCAGCATAGGAACCATAAGTCCAGATACATAGGTGAGTCATCAAGACAAAATCCTCAACTGGCAAGATCCTCTGCTGACAGGACGCCAGCATACCCGAAGACGCAGACTAAGCCGAAATATTCTAAGGCAAGGAAATCAGCGTCAGCTGCCAGTGGAATCCGACAGCCAGCACCAGCTGTCCAGAGATTCCACGCCCAACCTTACAAGTATGCCAGTTGCCAGCATGCTTACAAGGGATCCAAATCTCAGCGGAATACTGAGAGAAGGATATTTCCCGATAGGAGGAACACCTATCGGAGGCCTGAGCCAAATCAAAACCTTTTCTCAAGGGCTGGGAAGGCTAATCACCGTGGTCCACAATTCCAGAGACCACCAAGGCAACACAAGCGGTCGGAAAGAAATTTCCGACACCCTCGGAGGGAGAATACTTCCAGAGAAACCGCACACACAGCCACACCTTCCAAAAACAAATCCATGCATTATTTTAAAAGGAAGGAAAAGGCCACAAGTGATGTCAGCAAGGGTAACACCGAGCTGAAGATCACTCAAGTCTGGATTCCAAAAGGAATGATCCAGAGATCTAACCCTGCAGGACCCGCTGATGATCGGGGACCTAAATAATTTCATTTTCTTGCAGGAACAGGATCATGCAACACAGCTTCACAGATCGAGCGAGTGGATCATAAATAGTGGTTGCTCGGCTCATATGACTGGTGAGGAGTTCCTATTTTCTGAGCTCACCAAGGTCAGAGGACCTCCAGTTATTTTTGGTGATAACTCCAAGGGCAGAGTTATTAGCAAGGGCTGCATCGAGAAGGATGATGTCAGAATTGTGAATGTATCCCTTGTCACCAATCTGAAGCACAACCTCCTGAGCATCAGTCAGCTGTGCGACAATGGTTATACCATTGTGTTTGACAAATCAGGGTGCCAGATCAAGAATGAAGAGTCTGGCGAGACCAAGCTGAAAGGTGTCAGGAAAGGAGGTCTCTATGTTGTTGACTGGCAAAGCGGGAAGACTGATACATGCTTTGTAGCCACCAGTTCCATGGAAACTAACTGGCTGTGGCACAAAAGGTTAAGTCATCTAAACTTCAAAACTATTAATTATCTAACCAAGCATGATCTTGTAGATGGTCTTCCCAAGGGCGGGTTCAAGAAGGAAGGAATTTGCAAAGCTTGCCAGCAAGGCAAACAAACTAGGAAGTCCTTCAAGAACCAGTCGCCAGTCTGCCCCAGTACCAGTCAGGTACTCGAGTTGTTACACATGGACCTGTTTGGACCAGTAACACCGCAAACCATTGGAGGAAGACGTTATTCGCTGGTGGTAGTCGATGACTACTCGCGCTATACCTGGGTAAAGCTTCTCAGAACCAAGGATGAGGTGAAGATCATTCTTCCAGAGTTGATCATCCAAGCTCAGAAACAGAGAGAAGCTGTGGTGAAGCGAATTCGATCAGACAATGGGACTGAATTCTGCAACAGTCTGCTGATGGATTTTTGCGCGGAAGCTGGTATCAAACATGAAAGATCTACACCAAGGCAACCGCAGCAAAATGGACTGGCAGAACGTAGGAACAGGACGCTGAAAGAAGCGGTCCGGTCCATGCTGGCTGAGTCCGGCTTGGGACAGAGTTTCTGGGGAGAAGCGTTGGTGACTGCCTGCTACACTCAGAATAGAAGCGGGATCAACGACAGACTCCAGAAAACTCCCTACGAAGTGTATTTTGGTCGTAAGCCTTCTATAGCTCATCTTCGTGCATTCGGTTCACCATGTTATATCCATAATAATGGGAAGTCGAAGTTAAATGCTTTCTCGCCTAAGGCTGATGAGGGTGTGTTTGTCGGATATGGACATCCCTCTCACAAGGGCTATAGAGTATTTAACAAGACTACCCAGCTTGTGGAAATAACATGTAATGTTGTTTTTGATGAAGCTACTTTAGTGCGCAGGACCTTACGCCAACTGGCTGAAGATGTTCCTGAGGTCGAGGATGTCAGCGACCAGTTGGGCAGGAATTCTTCCGATGCTCAACCAACTGGTTCGACTAGACCTATGAATGGATCATCTTCTCAACCAGTTACCTCAGGTGCCCATCGGCAACCTGAGAGGGTCGGTGATGCAAATGGCCTTGCTGAGACCTTACACTCAATCTCCCTGAGTGGATCTAGCAAAAATCAAGGGGGAATTCCGACTGGAATCTTTGAGCCAGAAGACAACGATGAACCAGCTGGAATGGAGGTACCAGCTGATACTGACAACGTTGGAGAAGGTTCAGGGAATCAGTCAGACAGAGAAGCTGATGAAGAAGTTCCAACTGGTGAAGATCAACAACCAGTTGTAGTTCCAGTTCCGACTGGTGATGTTCAACCGCCAGTTATTCTTCCAGCTCCGACTGGTGGAAATGTGGAAGCACCAGTCGCCAGGACAGATGAACCTATTTCACAGCCGGCACCAGCAGTCGCTGGTCCTCCCAAATGGCTGAGGGATCACCCATCCGATGCTATTCTCGGTGATCCGGAAGGTTCTGTCCAGACTCGACACGGCAGTGCGCTCCTGAATTGTTTTATCTCTCAAATGGAACCTACTTCCATAGGAGTGGCGCTCGAATCTGCCGATTGGATCAATGCCATGCAAGAGGAGCTTGCAGAATTCACTCGCAATAATGTTTGGGACTTGGTGGAGAGACCATCACATCAGTCAGTGATTGGCACCAAGTGGGTTTTCAAGAACAAGCGAGATGAAACTGGCACTATAGTCAGAAACAAAGCTCGTTTAGTCGCCAAAGGTTACAGGCAGTGTGAAGGCATCGATTTCGATGAGACCTTTGCACCAGTTGCCAGAATGGAGGCGATACGGCTGTTCCTTGCTTATGCAGCGTATCACGGCTTCACGGTGTTCCAGATGGACGTGAAGAGCGCCTTCCTGAATGGCGAGCTAAAGGAGGAGGTATATGTCGAGCAACCTCCAGGCTTTGAGATAGGCACCAAAGTGTACAAGCTGAGAAAGGCCCTGTATGGATTGAAACAGGCGCCCAGGGCTTGGTACGAAACGCTGTCACAATTCCTCACCAGCAATGGATTTCGGAAAGGGAAGATTGATAGGACTCTCTTTCTTCTCAAGGATGGTGGTGACATGCTAATGGTGCAGATCTATGTAGATGACATCATATTCGGATCAAGGAATATAACTCTCTGCGAGAAGTTTTCTCACCTGATGCAGACATCATTTCAGATGAGTATGATGGGCAAGTTAACATACTTCCTAGGACTCCAGGTCCAGCAGTCAGCTGATGGAATTTTTATCAGCCAGCGGAAGTATACGAAGGAGTTAATTCAGAAGTATTGCCCAGAGAAAACTAAGTACCTAAGGATACCTATGAGCACCAGTTGTCAAATATTTCTAGATGAGCAAGGTGAATCCATTGATCCTACCATCTACAGAGGTATCATTGGATCACTTCTCTATCTCACAGCCAGCAGACCCGACATTTCGTACTCAGTCGGAGTGTGTGCCAGATTTCAAGCCAATCCGAAAAGGTCACACATGGAAGCTGCAAAGAGGATAGTAAAATATCTGAAGGGGACTGAATCTCTTGGAATATGGTATCCTAGAAATGATGAGCTTACACTCATTGGATATTCAGATTCAGATTTTGCTGGATGCCGTATAGATCGAAAGAGTACCAGTGGTACGTGTCAGTTTCTAGGACACAAGCTAATCAGCTGGTTTAGCAAGAAGCAGCACTCAGTTGCTACTTCTACCACTGAGGCTGAATATGTTGCCGCTGCCAGTTGCTGTGCTCAAATTATTTGGATCAAGCAACAACTGGAGGATTATGAGGTGGACACTGGCTGTGTACCCATCTATTGCGACAACAACAGCGCTATGTGCATCACGAAGAATCCGGTTCATCATTCCAGAACCAAGCACATAGATATTCGACATCACTTCATACGTGATCATGTCGAAAAGAAGGATGTCAGCGTGGACTACATCAGAACTAAAGATCAACTGGCTGACATCTTCACTAAACCTCTGCCAGAAGCAAGATTCAAGGAGCTGTGCATCAAACTCGGTCTTCTGGAGATTGATGCGTGCTCTAATGATGAGGAAGAATGAGTCCCAGCTCTCATTCTGTTCTTGCTCTTCAGGAGGACGCTGATTACGACTAAGTCCAAGCTCTTAGTTGTTTTTATTTCAGTGGTATCTCAAGCTCACTGATGGTACCTACTGGCGGAATTTATCCCTCAAATGTCTAAGGAAATGAGTCCCAGCTCTCATTTCAAGTTGCCAGCGCAAACCATCAGTTGAAGCGAAATTGGGTCCCAGCTCCCAATTCCAAGCAATGATGAGGAGTGGATTTCTTGAAGAGAAGATTATGCGGATTAAATTGAGTCTCAGCTCTCAATTTTCATCTTTCAAGTTGTCAGCAGACAACTGGCGCAAACACCCAGCGAATTTCCTACGACTGATGAAATTGAGTCCCAGCTCTCAATTTATCGAAGTACTCGGGTGCCAGTCGTAAGTGCCAGTTGCCAACTGATAAAGAGGCCAACCAATTAGGGGGAAGTATGCGACTGGCATATGCTACTGATGACCAGTCATGCCAGCTGTCGCAGAAAAGGGGGGATTGTTCAAATCCGACTAGCGTGTACATCTCTCAGAATTTAATGCGGCATTTAATGCCACATTTAATGTGCACAGTGTCTGCGCAGTCCGACGTTTGGATGCCACCAATCGCTGCATGCCACGTCAGCTCCACGGCGTAGCCCACGTCAGCACGACCGCGCACGTCGCACAGGGAACCGGGCCTGCTGATGACCGTCGATCCTCGCTTGCTGAGCGTTGATTCTGGACGTCTGATCCTGCATGGCCCTTCGTATAAATACCCGATCCCTTCCTACGGGTTAACCTTTATGTTTCCCTACTTTCAGAACCCTACTTTCAAAATTCTCCCATCTTCCCTTGAGATTTTCTGATACTTGAATCTTTCTGAAATCATGGCATCATCTTCTCGACCTCCAGCTGATAACCCATCTACATCATCCTCATCTGGTTCACCAGACCTACCCCTCGCTGAAGCCCATATGCCAACATATACTGGCATAGTGAAGATCGAGGATATCGATTACACATATCCATTCGCCCGACTGGTTCAGTTGAACAGGCCGGCGACCAGGCGACAGCTCTCTAACGCGCAGATTAGGACTGCACAGGTTCAGAAAGAGAAGATTCTGAACGCGAAACTGGCCATGAAACATTTCGGGGAGGAGCTGATGGAGATGATCGACCGAGAACAGCTCCGACAGTACCTCACAGCGACCCCCAGCACTTTCCATCCACACATGGTAGCCGAGTTCTACGCTCGGGCCGTGATTGCTGACGACAGGAAGTCGTTCACTACTTCGGTGTTCGGCCATCTGATCACCGTCACCGCCGAATACCTCGCCAATCTCTTCGGACTGAGGAATGAAGGAGAGGAAGTGGCCACGTATCATCAGGATGATACGGTGGAATTCCGGAAGAGGTGGGCGCAATGGAAGAAGCCAGAAGTCACCATCTTCCGGACTGGCATGAAGAAGTCCGAGATGGAGGAGTACTGGCAAATGGTGTGCGACATTGTAGTTCGCATGCTACAATGTGAAGTCGGCTCCTACGCCGAGCTTAGCTTGCGCAAGTTTTCGGTGATGTGTGCCCTAGTTGATGGAGTTGAGGGCAACTGGGCCGAATTTTTCTTTGGCCGGTTGCTGGAGAATGTGGCGCGGAACACCACTGTTCCGACTGAAGGGAAATTTGCTCACGCCGTATCCTTCGGGCTGAGGATCAGCCACATCCTGGAGATGGAACTGGGTGATGGCGTGGATCAGGGGGAACAGCTGGTTGGTTCAGACTTCATACCAGCCACGAAGGTGAAGCTGCCCCGCCCAGATTACAAGAAGCCACGAAGGCTGAAAGGGAAGTCAGCAGTGGACCCTGCTGAGGCCGTTTCTGAGGAAGACTCAGAAGACCTGGGAGAGCAAGTGCCAGCTGTGGCTCTCCCACTGACTGATGAGGCAAGGGCTCAGTTGAAGAGGAAGCAGGAGACGGAGTCTCTCTTTGAAACCATGGAAGGCGCGGTGGCTGAGGCGACTGGTATCCACCCACGGGACGTACAACTTGTACCAGTCACCAAGAAGCCTACCCACAAGAAGCCTAAGACTCACCAGCACCAGCAGCCACCGTCAGCTGTTGCATACGACCCTGAGTCTGGGAAGATCTCCATCCCAGTCAAGAAGTCCGTCTTGGGACTGACTGAGGAAGAGACGCTGGAGAGGATGACTCGCAAGAGGAAGCGAATCCAGACCAGAGCTCAGAAGCTGGTGGAGCAGGCGAAGAAGGAGCAGCAAGCCTCCATAGTCAGGAAGAAGCAGGCCCAGGCAAGGTTGAAGGCCTTGGCCGACCAGCGAAAAAGAGAGGCTGAGCTGGCAGCCCGCGATGAAGCCTATGCAAAGGTGCAGGCTGAGCATGAGGCCAGACGTCAGGCGCAACTGGCGGAGCAGGTGCACCAGGTGGCCAAGGGCAAATGGGAAGTTGCCCCGACTACAAGTGCCAGGCCACCAGCACCAGCTCCAGGCGAGATCTTATCCGATGAATCTTTTACTCGCCTGCTGGTGATGGGCGCTGATGAAGATGTACTATCCCTTGTGGATGAGTACAAACCGGAGGAGGAGGTCGCTGAGGTCCCTCCACCCGCGCAAGGGGGTGGTGGAGGTGAAGAAGACCCACTGGCCGCGCAAGGGGGTGCCAGTGGAGGAGAATAAGAGCGGGCGACCACCCCGGTAAAACTGGCGAGCTTCTCGGATGTCAGTTCAGACTCCGAGGATGCAGAGGAACCAAGGGCTGAAGAGCCGGAGCAGGAGCCAGCTGAGGAGGTGGTATCTTACTCCATGGTGCAGAGGATGGAGCCAAGGGATCTGTTCCCAGACATTGATGATAAGGCTCGTCGTCCTGCCAGTCGCCCCCGATCTACAGATGCCTCGACATCAACTTCCGGGCGACCAGCGGCATCCTCTTCATCACCAGCTAGGCGTGCACGCACTGAAAGGCGACCTTATATGCTCTGCATCCAAGAGCATCAACTGGTTGATGAGGATACCTTCTAGGCTCATGTGACAGGGGTGCACCGGTGGGAGCAGCGCGGGGAGATGGCTTTTTATAATTCAAGAGTGCCAGAGCCATCTGCATTCAACATCATACCCTTCAGCGAACTCCCCCACCAGTCGATATATGCCTCCAGAATCTCTGACTGGTGCCTGCCCCTGCAGCCAGTGGAATACTACAATTCCACCCTCTATGAGTATGCAGAGAACATTACGGCGGAAGTGGAGAATGCCGTCAATGACGAAATGATATCCAGCTACCGAAGGCTCTGGAGGGTGGATCCGGACCTATGTCTGGAGTTCCGGAGGTGGCAGATTTTTTACAGATGCCAGCGCCTGCTGACAGTGGAGAAGCGGGCGGGTTCTTTATGCCAGGCTGGGTCTTGGCTACTGGAGAGCGGAGGAGGAGTGGGCTCATGCTTTCATGGGCACTGATCCTGATTGCCCCCAGCAGCTGTCTACAAGGAGGATCAAGCGCCGCTTGCTGAAAATTGCTGAGTATAGGCAGCTAGCTGACTGGAAGCTCCGGCCTCCCGCCACTGAAAAAGGTCAAGTTACCTTTCCTCCAGTTCCGAGTCACCAGTCGGGGGTACCAGCTGACGTACGCGCTCCGACGCCTCAAAGTGCTGGTTACCCTCCCGAAGATCCCTCCCTACCATGCTATCCTGTTCGACATGGCTGCCAGCGCTTTGCTGGTAGACCACATTGTGGAGGAGGATCCCTCTCGTGGTTTGTGGCTGACCCTTGCCGTCCCTCCTGTTCCTATTGTCTCGGGCGATCTCGTCCCTGATTCTATGGACTGGCAAGTGGTGGAATTCACAGCCCCCACAGTTGTTTCTGAAGTCCAGCCAGCTCCAGCAGCAGTGCCAGTTGTGGAGCCAGCTGAAGAAGTACCAGTAGAGGAGCCAGCACCAGCATCAGCAGAGGAACCAGCAGAAGCTGCAGTGCCAGCAGAGGAGCCAGCCCCGATGGAGATATCAGCTGCATCTGAACCAGCAGCGGCTCCTTCCGCAACTGATGTGCCCTCCTCTTCCCTTGAAGTTTCAGCACAGCCTATCTCCGAGATACATCCCCCTGCGCAGCTTCTTGCAATCATTGATGCCAGGATGGACCAGGGCTTCGCCAGCTTCCGAACCGAGATGACTCAACAGATGGAGTCAGTCACCGCTGGAGTGTCCTCCTTTTTGGCGCGGATCCAAGAGGGGGAAAGTGCGCGAGCACGTGCTGAGGCTGAGAGAGCTCGCCTTGCTGAAGAGGAGAGGAGGATTGCTGCTGAGGAAAGGGAGAAGAGCAGACAAGATATGGCAGCACTCACTGAGATCCTGAGGTCGCTCACAAGCAGAACTCAATCACCAGGATCATCTTCTCAGCCATAGTCTAGCTTCTTCATTTTGTTGTAAGTATTTGTATCTCTAGACTAGTCAGTTCTCTATCCTGTACTTGTAATGCTACATCATTAATGGATTGATTACTGGGAAGTTGATGACAATTCCTCATTGTCCAACAAATTGTCTAAGTATTTACTTACCAGCTGAACTTACACATTCAGTGTAATCAGCACCAGCACTCGTATCACACACTTTAAATCTTTTTGCTCTGATCTCATTTTCAAATTTTAAACGAGCAATATCCCTCTTAGTTTGAGGGGGAAGATTTTAGTTAGAGCTGATGTGAGGAAGTTGTTTCATGGGTTTAGATCTGATAGGCTTATTTGTAAAACCCTGAAATCTTCTGTAACTTTCCTCATCAGCTGAGTGCTCGCTGGTTAGGCTTTGATCGCACCAAAAAGGGGGAAATTGTTGGGAAATTTGGCTAAGTTTCCCTTCCCCAGTAGCTACTTGTTTAGATTCTAGCTTCGGTGTTTTGGTGGATCAAATCCTAAGTCCTACCAGCGTCAGTTTGTCTCTAGAATAGCTCGAGTCTCAAATGTAAAGTCCTGTTTAGGTCTTTTGAGTTGTAAGTCGCAGCTGATCAAGACTCATGCTGGCTACTGTTCACCAGCATGAGATGTACTTACCAGTTGAGAGAAGTCTCACCAGCAAGCGACTGATCAAGACTCGTGCTGACACTGTTCATCAGCATGAGAAGAGCTAACGACTGGCTACTGTTCACCAGTTGGGAAGGTTTTCATCAGCAGGCGGCTGACAAACCTTACCAGCAGAATAGGTGTTCTCATTGACACTGTTCACCAGCGGTGAAGTCACCAGCCATGGGAGATTCCAA
>JAPKLW010010438.1:0-11286 GCA_026898455.1 Plectranthus barbatus | reverse complement strand
TGACATGGTAGTGAAATTAAATGGATTGGGGCTTAAAACCCGCAGTTCTGGTTGAGGGTGACATCGTAAACGTCTACGAGTGTAGCTTGCGGTGAGAACTCTTGGGCAATTAGTGGAAAACATTTGTATTTGATTTATTAAAAGGTTTTCAATGCATTTGTTTTCGAAGTTCAACATGTATGATTCTTTATTGTTTCAGATATGTCTATGTCTACTGTCAATCATATACTTGCTCTCAATCCTCTAACTGGTCCGAACTTCCATGAGTGGAGATATTGCATTGAGTATATTCTCCTTACTAAGCAACACATGTTTGTTCTTACTATGATGCCACTTGCCCCACGTTACCACAAAGAGTCTAGACGTGAGAAGGAGTTCTATGACAGCTGGGTGGCATCTGAGGATTTTACTTACAAGTTAATCTCAGATAACCTGTCTAGAGAACTTAAGCTCAAGTACATGGGCTATTGTAGCTCTGTTACTAGCTGGATGGACTTAGTGGCTACGTATGGTGAAGTGGAACAAACTGTCAACTGTGATCTCGTTAGAGATCTTGTCTGTAAGAGAATGGTTGATGGCAGTTCGGTGACACTGCATGTGATGATCATGGATAACACCATGAAACGATTCCCACGTGGAGGTGGATGTATCAGTGATCGGGCTAAGATCGATATAATCCTGAACTCCTTACCGATTTCATTCTATGACTTTAAGAAGGATGTAGCTAAGAGAAGTGAGTACTCTTTCAAGGAGTTGCTTACTGATCTCATAGCAGGACAGTCCTTCGTACCTTCAAGGGAGTCTGAGTTATCAGATCTTGAGCACAGCTTGGGCACATTGAAAGATGTGGTTCATACTGTGTGCAAGAACATGATTGATCGCAGATCACGTGAGAGGAGGTCAAATGAAATGAAGAGGGTTGGTGTCACTTCAAGTGAGAAGGCATGCGGAAGCAAGGGACAAGGTACATCATTTGCATTTGTAACGAAAACATGTTTAGCATCGGTTTCTTCTCATTCGTGGGTAGTGGATACTAGAGCTACTGATCATGTTTGTTACATTTTGCAGGGGTTCACACCGAGGAGGGTGCTGAAGAATGACGAGGTTACCATCTCAATGGGGAACGCAGCACAAGTTAGTGCTGATGCCATTGGAGATTTCACCTTGTACTTTGACGATTCTGTTTTAACGTTGAGAGATGTTTTGTTTGTGCCGGATTTTCGGCGGAACCTTATTTCAGTTTCCAAACTTTTTGTTGATGGATATTCAGTTATTTTTGATAGTGGTGTTTCTATCATTGGAATAACGGTGTTATCTGTCGTGGAATGCTGAATAATTCTCTCTATGTTGTTAACTGTAATCATAAGTCTTCCGCAAGTATTGAATGTAATTCATCCGTAATTGATAATCCTAGGAAGAGAAAACTTACTTCTTCTGTTGAGGATCTTACATATCTCTTGCACTTGAGACTGGGTCACATCATCTTGAAGCGGATTCAGAGACTTGCAGATGACGGTACATTGGACCTAGTCCGGGCTGTACCTTATCAAGTCTGCGAATCCTGCATCGAGGGCAAGATTTCAACTAGGCCTTTCAAGGCTAGTCAGTCTCGAGCAGAGGAAGTGTTGGAATTGATCCATTCTGACTTATGTGGACCGATGTCCACTCAGGCTCGTGGAGGGTACGAGTACTTTGTTACTTTCATTGACGATTACTCAAGGTACGGATACGTTTACCTGCTTTGCTACAAGTCTGAATGCTTTGAGAAATTCAAAGAGTTCAAGGCTGAGGTAGAAAAGAAGGTCGGGAAAACTATCAAGTTGCTGCGATTTGACCGCGGTGGCGAATACCTCGGTAACGAGTTCCTGCAATATTTGTCAGAAAATGGGATTACATCCCAATGGACTGCACCGGGTACTCCCCAGCAAAACGGTGTGGCTGAAAGAAGAAATAGGACTCTTCTAGAGATGGTAAGATCAATGATGAGTTATGCAAACTTACCAATTTCGTTTTGGGGCCACGCATTGGAAACATCAGCTTACGTTCTTAATGTGGTGCCTTCTAAATCAGTTCCTAAGACACCTTCTGAGCTCTTCCTTGGTCGCAAACCTAGTTTGTGCAAGTTTAGAGTATGGGGATGTCCGGCACGCGTACTGTCGAAGGAACTTGATAAGTTAGAAAGCAGGTCAAAAGTAATGTTGTTCATAGGGTATCTCAGGCAAACAAAAGGTGGTTACTTTTACTGTCCTGAGAGTCAACGAGTCGTTGTTAGCACCAACGCTAGATTCTTGGAGGACGAGTATGTGAGTAATCACAGGTCAAGGAGTGATATCGTTCTTCAAGAAATTGAGAACGAGAATGGAATTCCAAGGGAAGGGGAACGTGTAGATGTGGGTGCACCTGTGAGAGGTACAGCACCACAGACACGTTCTTCAGTGCAAAGTGCAGGACCACAAGTCACTGCACCTACTACTGACACGGCACCGATGCCTCGTCGTAGTGGGAGAGTTATTTTCCAGCCGGAAAGGTACATGTTCGTGGGTGAGTCTTCGGATTTAAGCCCGGAAGACGGACATGAGGACTCTGACCCACTGACTTACGAAGAGGCAGTGCAGGACAAGGATGTTGCCAAATGGCGTGTCGCCAGGGATTCCGAAATTAAATCCATAACTACTGTTATGACCAAAAAATGAGCAAGCCCATTTTGGGGTCCAATAAGACAAGAAGCCCAAAAAGAAGAAGTATAAAGAAAATACTTCAAGACAAGGATGTTCAATGATGATAATTTTTGAGCTCGATCTCATAATTGACCGAGCTCATTGTTCGCCGAGCTGAACTTCCAACAGATTTCTCAACTAAAGGATTGTTTCTCATGGATGGATTGGTTCATCCGAGCTAAGAGCTCGAACCATATGCTTGAGGAGGTGTTAATTAAGGCAGCTCAACACAAAAGGATGTGGTCATTCGGAACGTCCGTTCACCTGAAGAGTTGTATCTATTAGCGAAGGGTTGTTTAGCTCGGTTGGATTCCTATAAATAGGATCCTCATTTATTGTAAAAAGACACATGCAAACTGATAAGCTCGTATTTTGCCTCACTTATCACGTTGTTTTCTTATTGTTTTATTGCATTTATTTGAGTTTTTAGTTAATAATCGAGCATGAAGTGTTTATAGGGGATATTATGCTTGTCATGGTAATATTTTGCAGGTTTTAGGCCAAATCCAATGAAAACCCGTACCGAAAGCAGCAGATGTTCAAAGGAACAGTCACGACTTCTTCCACAGATGGAATCTGAGCTATTTGAGCACTTGGATGGAAAGATCTTTGAGTTAGCTTTCCAACGCAACTGGAATCGGATCAATCGGAGTTCGGGAGCGAAAGTTATGGCCAAAACCGTGAGACTGCGCAGAGGAATGTTTCTGTGTCGAGCGACACAAGTTGTGTCGACCGAAATGAAATCCTGTCGACCGACAGGAACTGTGTCGAGCGACACGCGTCCCGGAAAGGCAGTTTTTGGCCCAGTTTGGAGATTTTTCCTTTCCAAATCATTACCTTTTGAAGATATAATTTCTCCCCCTATAAATAAGACTTCTTAAGCTCGAAAATTAGGTCTTCTTATTCAGTTTTTCAGCACTCCTTTATTTTATTTTCAGCATTAAACTCTTTAATTTCTAGTACTCTTTATTTTTATTGTTGCAATTGGATTCAAGTACTTCAAGATTCCTATTATTTTAATGATTCAAGTAAGTTCCTTTACATCTTTTGCAATGTTTGTTTCAATTATGTTAGGCTAGAACCCTTAACAGGTTCTAGGGTTTTCTCCATCCTTTTTGGCATGTGTTAATTCGATTAATTCCAAACCCTAATTAATTGGTTCAAATTCTATGCTTTTGATTTTAAGATCTATTTTCAATTGAAGGATCGAGAGATGAAAATTGGATTAGGTTTATAGTTATTAATTTGAGACCGAGAGGAGATAATTAATAATAGGAAAATAGAATTTTGATACAACTGTTTTCTGTCTCAAAAAGAAGAATTAGTTGTAGGGTTTTTAAATCTGTATCTTTATTGAGATTGACTAGTTTGTGTTATTGAGGCCGAGAGGTAAAATTCACTTTCTAGTAATCTAGGTTTTAATTGCCCAACAAAGGAATTAATTCCAATTTAACAGATTTCCCACCTTTATGATTATTTTGGGTTTGGATTGATTGTTTATACATGTTGAATTGGATTGGTTGATTTCCCTAGAATCTGTGCTTTTTATTATTGAATTTTATTCCCAAGTTAATTTCTATTTTGAAAAACAAAACCCTCTTCTGAAAATTGGTTCACTCAAACAAATAATTGATAAACTGTGTACAGTACATGAGATGATTTCGTCGCACTATCCCTGTGGGTTCGACTAGCCTTCGGGTTATTATAAATTTATTTGCTGCTGTATTTTACAGCTTATCACAAACAAGCAATTAATACAGCATTAAAGCAATTCAAATACTTTCAGCTCTACAATTACGGTTTACTCTTATTTATTTATTGCGCATTTGCTATTTTGCAATACTTCAATTTAGTACTCTTATAAAAAGTAATCTCCCAAAATAAACGAGCATCAACAATTGGCGCTAGAAGGAGGGCCATTTAAGAAAGAAAGATTGAATAAAAATATGGAAGGAAATACCAGCAATAACAACGATCAGCTCGGGCGCGGAGTGTTCCAAAGCGCAGCAGAGTTCGAGGCCGAACTCAAAAGGCGGGAAGAGAACCTCCGAAACCTCCAAGAGGAAAATCGCCGAATCACTCTGGAGGCCGAGAACCTGAGACGACAACTGGCCTTAGTGAATAATGATGGCCAAAGCAACGCACAATCTGAGGAGAGAGTCCATCGGAGCGAACACGAGGAGGCAAGCTCCCGAGCTCCCACGGAGCAGGAGAGCAGTTGGGTCCCCTCCGATGACAGTAGCTCGGAGAATCAAATTCGTTTGCTAAAAAAACAGCTCGAGCAAATGCAGAAATTCATGTCTTTGATTCCTGGGGCCCCTGCCCCCCCAACAAACATATCACTTGAGAGTTATACGGATTCTCCCTTCACTCGAAGGATTTCATCTATCCAACTCTCATCACGTTTCACGATGCCGACCATCAAAGCATATGATGGGAAAACCGACCCAGACGAGTTCATCACTTTATATAAAATGAAGATGCAGACGGCTGTTATTCCCGAACAGCAACGAGAAGCTTGTATGTGTAGAAGCTTCGGAGCATGCATGGAGGGTCCGGCCATGCAATGGTATATGCATTTGAAATCCTGCTCAATATCATCATTTGCCGAGCTGCACGAGTCTTTCGTACAGCATTTTTCGAGTAGCAGAAGAGCTCCACGAAGGTCGGACGACCTCTATTCGGTCGACCAAAAAGAGAATGAATCCCTTCAAGACTTCTTGAAGAGATTTAATTCGATAAAAGTAACTATACCTAATTGCCTAGAAGAGACGGTAGTATCGGCGTTCAAGAAGGGGCTTCGCCGAAATTCCGGCCTCTTCTGGAAATTAGTCAAGTATCCTTGCTCGAGTATGGCCGAAGTATTAGCTCGAGCCGAAGCACAAATCCGGCAAGAAATTGAGGAAGAAAACTTCGGCCAGAGAAACAAAGGAAAACAGTCAACTGGCCATGTTGACAGAAGGCAAGAAACACGAGCAAGCAGTCGATACCAGCCCTACCTTGCTCGGGCAGAATCATCCAAACAGGGGATGAAGGTGGTATCGGCGATTCCCCAAACTGAGCAAAAGATTTCTCCCCGAACAGCAATTCGGGAGATGTGCAAGATAGGCAACTTGGTCAAATGGCCAAGGAAAATGCAAGCTCGACCTGAGGTTCACGATACTTCACTCTATTGCGAATTCCATCAGGATCATGGTCATCAAACCGATGACTGCCGGGATTTGAAAAGAGAAATAGATCGGCTTCTGGCCGAAGGGTTATTAACTTGCCCAAAGACCTCGAACAAAAGAAGGTTCTGGACAAGAAATAAGAAGAACCCTGGGGGAGTTCGAGATAATCAAACTCCGGCAACAGGGGCAAATAAGCAGCTTCTCCCCGAGGAACCAAAGCAACCCGAAGTTCAGAGAGTTATCAACGTCCTCACTGGGGGCTCTTCCATGGCAGGATCTTCACGGAATGCTGCAAAAAGGCTTTGCAGAGAATTAAGAAATCAACCCGTACATCAGATTGAAACTTCCCCACACGAGATATGTTTCGGAGCTGAGGACGAAGCCGGAGCTCGGCATCCTCACGATGACGCCCTCGTCATTTCTCTGATAATAGCGAATTGTCAAGTTAAAAGAATCCTCGTTGACACCGGGGCATCCTCCAATGTAATTTTTCTCCGAACCCTTCAAAATATGGGAATCTCGGATAAAAATATTATAGAAAATCCAATCACCTTGGTTGGATTCAGCGGTGAGAAGTTGAACTCCCTCGGCGAAATCGACCTTCCAGTTTTTGCCGAAGGAGTAAATTTGTCAACACGTTTTCAAGTAGTAGATGCCCCCTCGGCATATAACGTGCTAATCGGTCGACCTTAAATTCATGCAATGAAGGCCGTCCCCTCATCTTATCACCAAATGATAAAATTTCCAACACCATGGGGGGTCCGAGCTATCCGAGGAGACCAATTAGCATCGAGAAGCTGCTACGAAGTAACACTTCGAACTGTGCATATGACGGAGTCTGAGCCAGTGGAGAGCAGCTCGGAAGTTAACATAGACCCCCAAAACATAACTCGGACAACTTTTGTCGGGGAAAGATTGTCCGCAACTCAAAATACCGAACTGCGGGATTTGCTAACTCAAAGTCGAGAAAATTGTGCATTCTCCCACGAGGACATGCCAGGGATTGACCCCTCGGTCATATGTCATCGACTCCGAGTCGATCCGAATCATAGGCCGGTGCGGCAAAAAAGAAGATGGTTTGCTCCGGAAAGGAACGAAGCCATCGCTGAGGAAGTTCGGAATTTATTAAAAGTTGGTTTTATCCGGGAAGTAAAATACCCCGAGTGGCTCGCAAACGTGGTAGTGGTAAAGAAAAAGAATGGGAAAAATTGAGTATGTGTGGATTATACCGACCTAAATAAGGCATGCCCGAAAGATCCTTTCCCCCTTCCACATATCGACCGGCTCGTCGATGCGACCGCCGGGTTCGGCATTATGAGCTTCATGGATGCCTTCTCGGGTTATAACCAGATTAAAATGTACCCATCAGACGAGGAGAAAACAGCCTTCATGACCAATCAGGGAATTTATTGTTACAAGGTCATGCCATTCGGCTTAAAAAATGCTGGGTCGACCTACCAAAGACTAATGAACCGGATGTTCGAGCACAAAATTGGCCGAACCATGGAGGTCTATATCGGCGACATTCTAGTAAAGTCAAATAATTTCGAAGAGCATCTGCAACACTTGACCGAAGTCTTCGAAATATTGAGAAAATTCAACATGAGGTTAAATCCAGCTAAATGCACATTCGGAGTCACTTCGGGAAAATTTCTCGGCTACATAGTAAGTCGAAGAGGGATCAAAGCCGACCCAGTGCAGATTCGAGCTATCCAGAATATCCAACCTCCCAAGAGTGTTAAAGATATACAGAAAATGATCGGAAAACTTGCAGCAGTAAGCAGATTTATAGCAAGGTATTCCGACAGAACCAGCTCGTTCTTCTCTCTTCTTAAAAAATCAAAGAAGTTCGAATGGACAAGAGAATGTGATGATGCACTCATCTTACTAAAACAGTATTTGACAACTCCACCTGTAATGAATAAAGCCGAGCCCAATGAGGAATTACAATTGTATATGGCTGTCTCGGAGAAAGCCGTCAGTGCAGTACTAATTCGAGAAGTAGATGGAAATCAACACCCAATCTACTATGTAAGCCGAACTCTATTAGATACGGAGACAAGATATTCGGCCCTCGAGAAGCTCGTTTTGGCACTTGTAATGGCCTCAAGGAAGTTAAGACCCTACTTCGAATCACATCCAATTAAGGTGGTATCTTCATTTCCTATCAGGCACGTTCTATCCAAACCTGATCTATCTGGACGAATGATGAAATGGGCAATCGAGCTCGGGGGCTACGGTCTTAAGTTCGAGCCGCGAAGTACCATCAAATCACAGATCTTGGCAGACTTCATTGCGGATTATACTCCCGAAATCCAACTAATTGCCGAAGTGGAGCTCGGCCCAATATCAGATAGTATAGAATTCTGGACCTTATGCATTGACGGCTCCAGTAATTCTAGGGGGAGTGGAGCAGGGATATTACTCATATCCCCTGAAAGATGGGTAATCGAGCGAGCTATACATTTTGAGTTCCGAACTACGAACAACATAGCCGAATATGAAGCACTTATTGCCGGTCTCCAACTGGCAATCGATCTAAAAGTAAGAAGGCTGAAAATCGAATCGGACTCACAGTTGGTGGTAAACCAAGTCCGAGGTGAATTCCAAGCAAGGGATGCCAGAATGCAAGCCTACCACGAGACGGCTAAAGGGCTCGAATCAAAATTCGAGGCGGTAGAGGTCTCCCACATACCTCGGGAAGAAAATTCACATGCAGATGCTCTGGCTAACCTAGCAGCAACTGTAGGGTATAGAGGAAATCGAGCTATTCCGTTAACCGTGGCACTTTGGCCGGCAACTCGAGACCGGGAGTACGAACCAATGGAGATTTGTCCAGTTAACAACGAACAAAATTCATGGATGAATCCAATTATGGAATATCTAACTACCGGAGCTCTACCACAATACAAGACCGAGGCCGCCCGGTTAGCTCGAAAAGCGGCTCGTTTCACCCTAATAGATCAGCAGCTCTACCGAAGATCTTTCCAAGGACCTCTACTAAAATGTGTATCCGAAGAGGATAGTATTCCCATTTTAGCCGAGGTACATTCTGGTAGTTGCGGGAATCACTCAGGATCGAGGAGCTTAACCCACAAAACCATTACGGCAGGATTCTATTGGCCCACACTCAAAAAAGATGCTGAAGAAGTAGTTCGGAAATGTGATAGTTGCCAAAGATTTGCAAACTCAACACATCTACATGCCGAGCCACTTCATTCAAACATTCCAGCATGGCCATTCTATCGATGGGGGATCGACATTGTGGGAAAGCTACCTAAGGCGGCAAAAGGAGTATCTCGTGGTTGCCACTGACTCTTTCACAAAGTGGGTCGAGGCCGAGCCATTGTCTAGAGAACGAGATACCGAGATGATAAATTTTGTATGGAAAAATATAGTATGTCGTTTTGGACTACCTCGGGAAATAATCACTGATAACGGGCGACAATTTACAAGCAAGAAATTCAAAGAATATTGCGAAACCCTTGGAGCTCGTCTATTATTTTCTACACCAAGGTATCCAGAGGCAAATGGACTGGCTGAGTCTTCTAACAAAACCATCATCAATATCTTGAAAAGAAAACTAACAGCCAGAAAATCAGCATGGGTCGAGGAACTCCGAGCAGTCTTATGGGCATACCGAACTACATTCAAGACAGCTACGGGTGAAACTCTATTTTCATTGGCTTATGGGGTCGATGCAGTATCACCAGTCGAGGTTATAAAAAGAAGCCCACGAGTCGAGCTGTTTGACGAAGAACAGAATAAAAATAAGCTCTTCGAATCCTTAGAGTTGTTAGACGAGCAAAGAATGGAGGCATCTAGCCGAATGATGAAAAATCAAAGAAGAGTGGAAAGATTCTACAATAAGTCAGTTCGACTGAGAGCATTCCGAGTAGGAGATTGGGTCTTGAGACAAGTTTTCCAAAATACACAAGAGCTCAACTCAGGAAAATTTGGGCCGAACTGGGAAGGACCTTATATAATCAGCTCGATCGTCGGAAATGGAGCCTATCGACTAAAAACCCCCGAAGGAAAAGATATTCCGAATGCATGGAACGTCAAGTACTTGAAAAAATATTACTTCTGATGGCCTTCAAAAAAGTAGCTCGAGCTTAAGAAAGCATTTTTAGCAAAATAGATTATATTTTGTATCATCAGTTCGAGCTTGTCAAAGTGTTGTAAAATCAATTTGAATCTTGTTCAATTGATTCGAGCTGCAACACATCAATAAATAAAGTTTTTCCTTCTGCAAATTGTCTCATCGAGCTATTATCAAGTTTTATTCTTCTCGAGCCTCTTTAAATTAGTTGTTTGTTCGAGCTACTAAAATACATAAACAGCAATTGAGGGAAAAAGAAGGATGCTTCATTAAAAGGCACCACGTCCTTACAAAAAGAGAATTTTACAACTAAAAAAAAAAAAAAGGTTGTACAAATTCTGTTCAAATTTTTAAGTCGGATTGGAACCAGTTTGGTCGAGATCCGGGTTCGGCTGATTATCAGGATTTGTTTGCTCATCTCGGTTGAGGCTATCTTCCAACTGCTTCGAGAAGACTTCATCATTTAGGTTCTCGTCTTCTTCCTCCTCGTCCTCGGAAGCAGCTGGGGTCGAATAGATAAACCCCACGTCGAGCTCCGGATGCTGGGTAGAGATGGCAGCTTTAAGCTTCTTTCGAATAAGGTCTTCCATCATTTTGAATGTGGAAGCACCAGCAGGAGTCGAGAGCAATCGAGTGAAGTTCAAGCCTACACCCGAATCTCGGACTGAGTCGAGCTCGGCCCTAACCTGGTCCAATTCCGACCTCAGCTGGACTTCAGTCTCTTTCCTGGCTTGCACCTCGGCCTGGAGGTCCTCGGAGAGTTTGCCGGTGCGGTCCCTAAATCGGGCCAGCTCTTCAACAGCCGACTGTTGGTCCCTGGTCAATTTCTCGACCAAGTCCTGCGAAGCTTTAAGCTCCGCAGTGGCAACCGACAGCTCGGTGACAAGATGATTCCTCTCCTTGAGAACCTCGTCCGTATCTGTCTTGGCTTGGATAAGGTCTTTGCGTTCGGCTTGAAGAGTTCGGAAGCAATCATTGTAATCTTCTGCCATACCGCAAAGACCCTAGAAAGCATAAAAAGTAAATGATATGTGAATGAACAGTCAAAGGATATATAACTTAATAAATGAACCTCGGATCAGAAAGACTTACCATCAAGCACATCTGAGCATTATCGAAGAATCGGATCCGAGCTGGGGACTTGGTGGGCCATGGAGGACCCTTAAAGAGCAGGTCGGCAAAAGTATGAAATGATTCGATCGCTTTCAACCGAGCTTCTTTATCAGCCGAGGTCTCTGGATCAGCCTCGATCTCCTTCCCCGGCCGATGCACCAGAACGAGCTCGCCCTCCTTGGTG
>JAPKLW010010437.1:0-11287 GCA_026898455.1 Plectranthus barbatus | reverse complement strand
AACAAGTAAGCTACTGGGAAAGGAAACCTTGGACAGATTTCCCAACAATTTCCCCCTTTTTGGTGCGATCAAAGCCTAACCAGCGAGCACTCAGCTGATGAGGAAAGTTACAAAGGATTTCAGGGTTTTACAAGTTAAACCTATCAGATCTAAACCCATGAAATTACTTCCTCAACATCAGCTCTAACTAAAAGAAATCTTCCCCCTCAACCAAGGAAAGATATTGCTCGTTTAAAATATGGAAATTAGGATCAGAGCAAATAAGCATGTACATAAATTTAACATGCAAGATGAGTGCTGGTGCTTATTACACTGGATGTGTAAATTCAGCTGGTATGTAAATACTTAGACAATTGTTGGACAATAAGAGATTGTCATCAACTTGTCAGTTAACATTTCATTAGAGATTTAGCAATTACATGTACAATGAATGATAACTGACTAGTCTAACAGATTTACTTACAAAAGTATAAAGAGATTAGACTATGGGTTGGATGATGATCCTGGTGACTGAGTTCGAGCACTTGTGATAGACCTCAGAATCGCAGTAAGTTCAGCCATTTCTTGATCTCTCTTCCGCCTTTCTTCAGCAGCGAGGCGTCTCTCCTCCTCAATGATTCTGGCTCTCTCCTCTTCAGCCAGTGCTCGCGCCCTTTCCCCCTCTTGGATCCGCGCCAAAAAGGTGGCAACACCGGTGGTGACGGACTCCATTTGCTGCGCTACCTCGGCTTGGAAAGTGGCGAAGCGTTGATCCATCCTGGCGTCTATGTAAGCAAGAAGTTGCGCAGGAGGATGGATCTCGGAGAGAGGCTGCGCTGACAGTTCCATCGAGGTAGAGGGCACATCGGATGCAGGTGCAGTCATCGCAGGTTCAACTTCTGCGAGCTCCTCTACCACTGGCACTTCAGCGGCTGCTGGCTCCTCTGCTGGTATCGCTGCTGCTGCTGGCTCCTCCGCGAGCACCTCGGCTAGTGCTGGCGGGCCTTGTACAAAAGCAGGTGGGGCTGTGAGAACCACCAGCTGCCAGTCCTCATGATGAGGGACAAGGGCGCCCAAAACCATAGGAACAGGGGGGACGGTAGTGGTCAGCCACCAACCTCTTGAGGGATCCTCCTCCACAATGTGGTCTACCAGCAGAGCGCTGACAGCCATATCAAAAAATACAGCAAAATATGGAGGGATCCTGGGGAGAGCGGTGAGGACCTTCAAGCGGCGGAGCGCGTAGATCAGCTGGTATCCACGGCTGGTGGGCTGGAACTGGAGGAATGGTAGCTTAACCATTTTTGGCCTAGGGAGGCCGGAAGTCCCAGTCAGCTGTCTGAATTCTGCAATTTTCCTCAACCGGCGCTTGATTCGCCTGGTAGACAGCTGCTGGTGACTCTCAGGATCAGAATCCATGAATGCATTCGCCCACACCTCCTCTGATCTCCAGTAACCAAGCCCTAGCCTGGCATACAGAACAACGCGCTTCTCTACTGTCAGCCGGCACTGGCACAGGTCGAAGATCCTCCATCTCCGGAACTCTAGAAATAGTTCCGGATTCACCCTCCACAATCCTCGGTAGCTGGTTATCATCTCGTCATTGACGGCATTCTCCACCTCCGCCGTGATGTTTTCAGCATACTCATAGAGAGTGGAATTGAAGTACTCCATCGGCTGCAGGGGCAGACACCAGTCATAGATCCTCGAAGCGTATACCGACTGGTGGGGGAGTCCGCTGATGGGGATTATATTGAATGCTGATGGCTCAGGCACTCGTGAATTTTGAAACGCCATCGCCCCGCGGTGCTCCCACCGATGTACTCCTGTCGCCCTCGATCGGAAGATGTCTTCATCGATCAGCTGATGCTCTTGGATACAGAGCAAGTATGGCCTCCTTTCTGCGCGCACATGACGTGCTGGCGCTGGCGGGGATGCTGCTGGTCGTCCAGAAGATGTTGAAGCTTCTGACGATTGTGGGCGACTGGCAGGACGACGAGCCTCATCTTCAAGGTCTGGGAACAGATCCCTTGGCTCCATCCTCTGCACCCTCGAATGTTGGACTACTGGTGGCGGCTCGTCATCAGCAATGATGATAACCGGAGAGGTTTTGTCAACAGCCTCTCCACCAGTAACCTCCATCTCAGCGGTCTCCTCCGCAGCGGCCGCCTGCTCCGGCTCCTCCTCCGAATTGGAGCTCATGTCCGAAAAACTCGCCAGTTTTTCCGGGGTGGTCGCCCGCTCCTCAACTCCTCCACTGGCACCCCCGTGCGCGGCCAGTGGGACTTCAGCAGTCTCCTCCTCATCCTGGTACTTATCCACAAGGGATAGTACGTCTTCATCAGCACCCATGACCACCAGGCGCGTAAATGATTCTTCTGATAAGATCTGGCCTGGAGCTGGTGCTGGTGGCCTTGCACTTGTAGTTGGGCTAACTTCCCATTTGCCTTTGGCCACCTGGTGCACCTGCTCCGCCAGTTGCGCCTGACATCTGGCCTCATGCTCAGCCTGCACCTTTGCAAAGGCTTCATCGCGGGCTGCCAGCTCAGCCTCTCTTTTCCGCTGGTCGGCCACGGCCTTCAGCCGCGCCTGAGCCTGCTTCTTCCTCACAATGGAAGCTTGTTGCTCCTTCTTGGCTTGCTCCACCAGCTTCTGAGCTCTCGTCTGGACCCTCTTCCTCTTGCGGGTCATCTTCTCGATGGTCTCCTCCTCAGTCAGTCCCAAGATGGACTTCTTGACTGGAATCGAGATCTTTCCTGACTCAGGGTCATAAGCAGCAGCTGGCTGGGGCTACTGGCGCTGGTGGGTCTTGGGCTTCTTACTTGGAGGGAGCCTGGGGGCTGGCACTTGTGCTGATGCCCGAGGATGTATGCCGGTTGCCTTGGCCTCGGCTTCTTCCATAGAGGTGAATAAGGATTCAACCTCTAGCTTCCTTTTCAGCTCTTCCTTGGCCTCAGCTGGCAGTGGGAGAGCCACCGCTGGCACTTCCTCCCCTGTCTGATCTGTTTCTTCTTCAGACACTGACTCGGCTGGGTCCACAGTCGTCTTCCCTTTCAACCGGCATGGTTTCATGTAGTCGGGGTTGGGTAATTTCACCTTTGTGGCTTGGATGAAGTCTGACCCGACCAGTCGTTCCCCCTGGTCAACTTCATCTCCCATCTCTACCTCCAGTATGTGGCTGATCCTCAGCCCGAATGACACCGCGTGAAGAAATTTCCCTTCAGTCTTCACGGTGACATTCCTCTCAACATTCTCCAGCAGTCGGCCGAAGAAGAATTCGGCCCAGTTGCCCAGTATGCCGTCTGCCAAGGCGCACATGACAGAGAACTTTCTCAAGCTCAGTTCGGCGTACGAGCCGACCTCGCATTGTAGCATGCGCACTACAATGTCACACACCATCTGCCAGAAATCTTCCATTTCTGACTTCTTCATCCCCGTTTTAAAAACGGTCACCTCCTCCCTTTTTCACTCCTCCCACCTCCGCTGGAACTCGATCGTATCATCCCTATGATACGTCGCCACTTCCTCTCCTTCATTCCTCATCCCAAAGATGTTGGCGAGGTACTCGGCGTCGACAGTGATAAGGTGTCCGAACACCGACGTGGTGAAGGACTTCCTGTCGTCAGCAATCACCGCGCGAGCATAGAACTCGGCGACGAGATGTGGGTGGAAGGTCCTGGGGGTTGCCGTCAAGTACGGTCGGAGCTGTTCGTGGTCGATCATCTCCATCAGCTCCTCGCCGAAATGTTTCTCGGCCAGTTTATCATTCAAGATTTTCTCCTTCTGGACTTGAGCGGTGCAAATCTGTGCGTGAGAGAGACGATGTCGGGTGGCTGCTTTATTCAGCGAAACAAGCTTGCTGAATGGATAGGTATAATCAATATCTTCTTCCTTCACAATGCCTGTGAAGGTAGGCATGTGAGCTTCAGCCAAGGGTAAGTCTAAGGACTCAGTAGAAGAAGATGATTTATCAGCAGCGGGGTTGGATGAAGATGCCATTGAATGCAGGGAATAAGTGATCGGAAATCTTAAGGAAGATGAAAGGAAAATATGTTCGTAAAATTGGAAGGAATGATAAGAGTTTTCCCGATCATAAATGAAGGCTATTTATACTGGTGCTATGCTGGGATGGATGGACGAGATGAATTCGTCAAAAGTGGGGATCGACGGTCATCAGTTGGCACGATTCCCTGTGGCGATGTGCGTGGTCATGCTGACGTGGGATGGAGCGTGTAGTTGACATGGCACACGCTGATTGGTCGCGAGAGAGCTTTTGACCGCGCAGTCACTGTGCGCATTAAATGTGGCATTAAATGCCGCATTAAATTCTGAGATACGCACACGCAATACCAATCTTAAACCTTTCCCGCCATTTCTGCGACAGCTGGCACGACTCTTGGACTTCAAGAGATCGTCAGTTGAGAGCTGGGACTCAACTGGTCATTAGCAGGATATGCCAGTTGAACACTTCCCCCTGTCAGCATGGCCTCCTTACCAGTTGACAACTGGTGCTTACGACTGGCACCCGAGTACTTGGATAAATTGAGAGCTGGGACTCAATTCCATCAGTCGTAGGAAATTTGCCAGTTGTCCGCTGACAACTTGAAGGATTAAGAAAATTGAGAGCTTGGACTCAATTTTATTCCGCATAATCTTCTCCTTCAGGAATCCATCTTCTCACTATCGCTTGGATTGGGAGCTGGGACCCAATTTCTTCTACTGATGGTGTTTGTCTGCTGACAAATATGAAATGAGAGCTGGGACTCATTTCCTTGGCCATTTATGGGATAAGATCTGCCAGTAGATACCACCTGTGGTTTTGAGCTACCACTAAAGAAAATATGAAGACTAAGAGCTTGGACTTAGTCTTAATCAGCATCCTTCAGAAAATTAAGAATGGAATGAGAGCTGGGACTCATTCTTCCTCAGCATTAGGGCTTGCATCAATCTCCATAAGACCGAGTTTGATGCACAACTCCTTGAATCTTGCTTCTGGCAAAGGTTTGGTGAAAATATCAGCCAGTTGGTCTTCGGTCCTGATATACTCCACGCCGATATCCTTCTTCTCGACATGATCACGTATGAAGTGATGTCGGATATCTATGTGCTTGGTCCTAGAGTGATGAACCGGATTCTTCGTTATGCACATAGCGCTGCTGTTGTCGCAATAGATGGGTACACAACCAGTGTCCACTTCATAGTCTTCCAGTTGTTGCTTGATCCAAGGAATTTGAGCACAGCAACTGGCAGCGGCAACATATTCAGCCTCAGTAGTAGATGTAGCAACTGAGTGTTGCTTCTTGCTAAACCAGCTGATTAGCTTGTGTCCAAGAAACTGACACGTACCACTGGTGCTTTTTCTATCTATACGGCATCCAGCAAAATCTGAATCTGAATACCCAATGAGTGTAAGCTCATCATTCCTGGGGTACCATAAGCCAAGTGATTCAGTTCCTTTGAGGTATTTCACTATTCTCCTAGCAGCTTCCATGTGTGACTTCTTTGGATTGGCTTGAAATCTGGAACACACTCCGACTGAATATGAAATGTCAGGTCTGCTGGCTGTCAGATAGAGAAGTGATCCAATTATACCTCTGTAGCTGGAAGGATCAACCGATTCTCCTTCTTCATCAAGAAAGATTTGGCAACTGGTGCTCATCGGTATTCTGAGAGCCTTAGTCTTCTCTGGGCAATATTTTTGAATTAGGTCCTTGGCATACTTCCGCTGATTAATGAAAATCCCATCAGCTGACTGCTGGACCTGGAGTCCTAGGAAGTATGTTAATTTGCCCATCATACTCATCTGGAATGAGTTCTGCATCAGTTGAGAAAACTTCTCACAGAGAGATATATTCTTTGACCCGAATATAATGTCATCGACATATATCTGCACCATTAGCATATCATCTGCATCCTTGATAATGAAGAGAGTCCTGTCGATCTTCCCTTTCCGAAATCCATTACTGAGTAGGAACTGTGACAATGTCTCGTACCAAGCCCTGGGCGCCTGTTTCAATCCATACAGGGCCTTTCTCAGCTTGTACACCTTGGTGCCTATTTCAAAGCCTGGAGGTTGTTCGACATATACTTCCTCGTTTAGCTCGCCATTCAAGAAGGCGCTCTTCATGTCCATTTGGAATACCGTGAAACCATGATACGCTGCATACGCAAGGAACAGCCGTATCGCCTCCATTCTCGCAACTGGTGCGAAGGTCTCGTCGAAGTCGATGCCTTCACATTGCTTGTAACCTTTGGCGACTAAACGAGCTTTGTTTCTGATTACAATGCCATCCTCATCTCGCTTGTTCTTGAAAACCCACTTGGTGCCAATCACTGACTGGTGTGATGGTCTCTCTACCAAGTCCCAAACATTGTTGCGAGTGAATTCCGCAAGCTCTTCTTGCATGGCATTGATCCAATCGGCAGATTGTAGCGCAACTCCTATGGAAGTAGGTTCCTCTTGAGAAATAAAACAAGTCAGGAACGCGCTGCCGTGTCGAGTCTGAACAGAACCTTCTGGATCACCGAGAATAGCATCGGATGGGTGATTTCTCAACCATTTGGGAAGATGAGAATCTGCTGGCGTTGGTTCTCCTGTCCTTATGACTGGTGCTTCCTGAACTTCACCAGTCGGAGCAGCAATTGCAACTGGTGGTTGACCTTCACCAGTCGGAACAGTAATTGCAACTGGTGGTTGACCTTCACCAGTTGGAACAGTCTCTTCGTCAGCATCATTCTCTGACTGATCTCCTGATCCTTCTGCGGTATCTGCATTGTCAGCTGGTCCATCCACTCCAGCTGGTTCACCGTCTTCTTCTGGTTCAAAAATTCCAGACGGTATTCCCCCTGGATTATTGCCAGTTCCACTTAGGGAGATTGTGTGTAAGGTCTCAGCAAGATCAATTGCATCACCAACCCTCCCGGTTTGCTGATGGGCAACCGAGGATACTGGTTGTGAAGATGATCCAGTCATAGGTCTAGTCAAACCAGTTGGTTGAGCATTGGAAGAATTCCTGCCCAACTGATCAACGACATCATTGACCTCAGGAACATCTTCAGCCAGTTGTCGTAATGTCCTGCGCACTAAAGTAGCTTCATCAAAAACAACATTGCATGTTATTTCCACAAGCTTGGTGGTCTTGTTAAATACTCTATAGCCCTTGTGAGAGGGATGTCCATATCCAACAAGGACACCCTCATCAGCTTTAGGCGAAAAAGCATTTAACTTCGACTTACCATTATTATGGACATAACATGGTGAACCGAAAGCACGAAGATGATCTAGAGAAGGCTTACGACCAAAATAAACTTCGTAGGGAGTTTTCTTGAGTCTGTCGTTGATCCCGCTTCTATTCTGAGTATAGCAAGCCGTCACCAACGCTTCTCCCCAAAAACTCTGTCCTAAGCCGGATTCTGCCAGCATGGACCGGACCGCTTCTTTCAGCGTCCTGTTCCTACGTTCTGCCAGTCCATTCTGCTGCGGTTGCCTTGGTGCAGATCTTTCATGCTTAATACCGGCTTCCGCGCAAAAATCCATCAGCAGACTGTTGCAGAATTCCGTCCCATTGTCTGACCGTATCCGCTTTACCGTAGCTTCTCTCTGTTTCTGTGCTTTGACAATCAAATCTGGAAGAATGACTTTCACTTCATCCTTGGATCTGAGAAGCTTTACCCATGTATAGCGCGAGTAGTCATCGACTACCACCAGCGAATAACGTCTTCCTCCAATGGTTTGAGGTGCTACTGGTCCAAAGAGGTCCATATGTAGCAACTCGAGTACCCGACTGGTACTGGGGCAGACTGGCGACTGATTCTTGAAGGACTTCTTAGTTTGCTTGCCCTGCTGGCATGCTTTGCAAATTCCTTCCTTCTTGAATCCTCCCTTGGGAAGACCTTCCACAAGGTCATGCTTGGCCAGGTAGTTGATAGTTCTGAAATTCAGATGACTCAACCTTTTGTGCCACAGCCAGTTAGTTTCCATAGAACTGGTGGCCACGAAGCATGAATCTGTCTTCCCGCTTTGCCAGTCAACGGTATAAAGTCCTCCGTTCCGAATACCTCTCAGCTTGATCTCGCCAGTCTTCTCATCCTTGATCTGGCACTCTGATTTCCCAAAGTGAACAGTGTATCCACTATCGCACAGCTGACTGATACTCAGGAGGTTGTGCTTGAGAGAGGTGACAAGGGATACATTTATAATTCTGACATCGTCCTTCTCGATGCAGCCCTTGCTAATAACTCTGCCCTTAGAGTTATCACCGAAAATAACTGGAGGTCCTTTGACCTTGATGAGATCTGCAAACAGATCCTCTTCACCAGTCATGTGAGCTGAACACCCACTATCTAGGATCCACTCTCTCGACCTCTGAAGCTGTGTTGCATGACCCTGTACCTGCAAGAAAGAAATGGAATTCATTTAGGTCCCCGATCATCTGCGGGTCCTGCAGGGTTAGATCGCTGGATAATTCCTTTCGGAATCCAGACTTGAGTGATTTTCAGCTTGGTTTTACCCTTGCTGACATCATTAGTAGCCTTTCCCTTCCTTTTGAAGTAATGCATGAGATTGGTTTGGGAAGGTGTGGCTGTGTGTGTAGCTCCTTTGGAAGTATTCTTCCGCTGAGAGCTTCGGAAATGTTTTTCCGGTTGTGTGTGTTGCCTTCGTGGTCTCTGGAAGTGTGGACCACCATGGCTAGCCTTCACAGCCCTTTGAGAAAACTTGTGATTGGGCTTAGGCCTCTGATAGGTATTCCTCCTATCAGGTATTATCCTTCTCTCAGAGTTACTCTGGGATTTGGATCCCTTGTAAGTATGCTGGTGACTGGCATACTTACGAGGTTGTGCGTGGATTCTCTTGACAGCTGGTGCTGGCTGTCGGATTCCACTGGCAGCTGACGCTGACTTCATTGCTTTTGAATGATTCGGCTTAGTCTGCGTCTTAGGGTGAGCTGGCGTCCTGTCAGCAGAGGATTTTGTCAGTTGAGGTTTTTGTCGTGATGACTCACCTATGTATCTGGTCTTATTATTCCTGTGCTGATCAGCCATACGGGACTGACTGGTATTACCAGCTGGTGCTGATGCATTTACCAGTTTGCCCTTTCCTTTACCAGCATTGATTTGTTCGGGTTGGTTTATGCTCAAATCCTTTTCAAATCCCAACCCGGACTTATCAGTCGGCTTTCTCCAATGGCTTAGAGCCCTTTCCAAATCCTTGGAGCCTTTATTCAAAAAATTTATTTTATTTTCTTGCTCCAGAACGATGTTGTGAAAATTATATCGCTCAGTTTTTGCAATTTGAAAATTTTGGAGCAATTCAAAATGGGTCATTTTCAGAGTGGCTAGCTCTTCACCGATTGACCTAGATTTTTCAATCTCATTGGTCAAAAAAGAAATTTGATCTTTCAGCGAGGTGTTTTCGCCAGCCAAGACATTCTTTATTTCATAAAATTTCAAAAATTCTCGTTGAAGAATGTCTATAGTGACAGCTTCTGAGTCGGAGCAATGCGACTCAGAATTGTCTAGGATGCATGGAGACATGATGTGCAATGAGGGAACAGATTGTACCTGGTCGTCAGCAGCAAGTGCTTGTTCCTCCTCACTGTCAGCACATTCTTCATGTGCTTCCTCTCCAAAAGCTACCATCAGCGCCAGTAGCACTTCCTCTTCTGATTCTTCGTCTGACGCATACTCTCCATCGTCATGATCAGGAATATCAGGAACCTCTGTCCTGGTCAGCATCGCCTTGGCAACGGCCTTCGATGCACGCTCTTCAAAGAGCTTCTTCAGTCTTTCCCGCTCTTCTCTATCCACTTGTGGACATTCAAATTTGAGATGGTCAGGGGATTGGCACTGATAGCACGCGCGGGGAGCTCTCTTGATGAATTTCCCATCAGATGAGCTGAGAGAAGCTCCCTGTTTTGCCTTGGCTTTCTCCAGAAGAACAGCCAGTCTCTTCATCTGTTGCTCAAGATCTGCGATAGAGCTCTCGCTGCCTTTTGAGTTAGATCCCAACGGGGATGGGATCTCTTTCTGCTGGTTGTGCGGCCCAGCAGGTCTGTCAGTGTGGAAAGGCTTCTTGTGCTTGTACTTGAAATCCCTCTTGACGAAGTAGGCTTCGTCTTGTATCTTGATGCTGGGAGATCCAACGGTCCGAATGGCTTCATTTTTGTTCACCATTTGGATATCCCACTCGTGTGCTTGGAGCTGAGCAAATAGCTCCTTGGGAGTCATCTTGGATAGGTCCTTCTCCTTAAGAGATGTGGTCTTTACAAACCAGTCCTCCTTGGGCATCTTGGACAGGATCTTTGCATTCAGCTCTGCATTCGAGTACTCCTTGTCCAAAGACTTCAGCTCGCTGACTATGGCATTGAATCTAGCCTCCATCTCCTTGATGGTTTCACCAGTCAGCATCTGGAATGACTCGTACTTGTCCACCGCAACTTGCAACTTGTTGCGCTTCATCTGATCTGTCTTAGTACAGAGACTATCAATGTAGTCCCAGACATCCTTGGCAGTGTCAAATTGGAGGGCTTCCTCCATCAGCGGTTCTGGGAGAGATGTTAGGATCATATCGAGAGCAACGGAGTCCAGCTGATTCCGCCTCCTGTCTTCAGCGTTCCATTCCTCTGGGGACTTTGGAATCTCAGCAGCTGGTTGATCTCCTAGCTGGTGTCTCGTCTTGGTGATCTCGATCGGCCCTTTCTCCAGCACGTCTTTCATCTCTGGATGGACGCTTTTCAGCTGAATGAACGACCTCTTTCGCCATATATCATGCTTCTCCGGATTGTAGTTCATCAGCTTCGGGACATTCATCATGTGTACCTGAGCTAATCAACAGACAGAAAGAGTAGAGTGCAAGGAAACTTGGATCTCGGTCCTAAGCGACTCAGTGTACGACCAGTCTAGAAAGACCGACCGCGCCTGATACCACTTGTTGGTCCCGGTTTTTCAGAGTTTAAACGTTACGCAGCGGAAATAATATTAATTGTTTCTTGCACGCTACTAACACACAGCTGACAACTGGCAACAAGTCAGCTGGTGCTGGTGACTCAGTATGCAGCTGACAACTGGTCAGCTGGTGAATGAATACTTAGAATATTTAGTCAAGTTTGCACAATTATATACCAGTTTCAGAACATACACCAGCACTTGATTGCTGGGTTTTAAATCAGAATGTAATGCAGAAAACTGATAAATGACATAAGGATTTATAGTGGTTCGATCAATCGATCTACGTCCACTCTTCAGTCGAAGCACTGGAAATTTCACTATGAGCAATCGGTTACAGGTTGCCTACGATCTATCTCTAGCT
>JAPKLW010010435.1:0-11289 GCA_026898455.1 Plectranthus barbatus | reverse complement strand
AAGTTCTCAAAAGTTTCAGACTTATTTTTTATAAAATAGACCTAACTGATGGGTTTTGTATACTGAAAGCATTTATTACAATGAGTATACAATGGTTTATTTCTCCTATCTGTTAACAATCTTACATGTATGAACAATGGTATCCTCTTGTCTCACCGATAGGGACGATCATACGACGTGTTGTAGATCGCAGAAGACAGTATGATCACTTGACCTAGTGAGACATAAACCTGATCACAGCCGAGACAGCGTATGAGGATACGTCTGTCCGGATGGCTGCGGCATTGTCGGAATAAGTAGTCTGTCTTGGTTACTTGACATGCTGGTACGCAGAGGTGGCGTATTGATGGACCGCAGTGAGATATATTCGTCTGTCTGACATCAGCGAATAAAGGATCTCGTTATATTGATTGAGTCCAAAACCTAACGAAGGTTCAGGGGTTTGCACGGGTTGACTATTGCTTTGACTTGCCATGGTGGAGAGCCTAAGTAACGTGCTCGTATATCCGCATCTTGGGTAACAACAGTTCGTGTAGTACCGCCTGAGACTGGACTTAGGTAACCATATCCGAGTAATAGGATGGGGACATTCCCTGAGGAGCTCAATAACATTCATCGTGCCAAAGTCCTGCAGGCTGATTAAGTTCAGGCACGAGTGATAAGGTTTGAGTGGTACTACTCAGGAATTATAAGATATTAATTAATTGTAGTTAGAGCTTGTCAGAGGCTCCGATTAATTAATGGATGTCCGGTAACCTTAAATATGGGGATTCTCAATTAATGCATCCGTTCTCATAACGTGGTAATAAAGGGGTAGGTCAGTATTAATTCTGTGGTGAAAAAGAATTAATATTAATTAATTAATTGTGTCCTGGGTTGTGGACATGAGAATTAATTAATTATAGGCCCACTTTATTATTTTCATTAGGTCCCAGGACTTGCCCAATTAAATATGTTGAATTGAGCCCAAAATGGCCCATTAGGGTTTCCAACCCTAGGTCTATAAATAGACAGCTCTCTCTCATAAGTTGTAATATAGTTGAAACACACTAAACCCTAGAGAGAGAGGAGGCGCCGATTTTCGGGAAGAAGGAGGAGAATTCTGATTCTGGTCCTGCTCAGAATACAGATCTACGGAATCCTCACCAGTAGTAGATCTTAACAACATTGGGACACAGCCCTGAAGATCTAATCTGGAGAACAGATTTTTCTTTTTCTTCTCTCTTTGTTTTCGAATTTATTCTAGGAAATTAGGTTTCTAATTTCTACTTCCGCAGATAAATTCGAATCGCGTGGTTGAATTGGGATTTGGAATTCAAACGCAAAAGATCGGTTCAGACTCGACGGAGTTACGGTAAACCCTAAATCCACAAATCTATGTATTAAATTCATAGGAGCATGCTAGGGTTTTGAGAATTTTAATTATGTGCAATAACCATAAATTGATCCGGTTCAGTTTGGTTTTGGTGATTCGGTTCACGGAAAAACCCTACAATTGGTATCAAAGCCAGGTTTCTGATTTATGGCTCTGTTGTTCATAATTAAATTCGATATGCATGTATGAATTCATTGTTTTGTGGATGTTTGGTTTTTGTTCCTCGTGGCAACCCGTTGATTCAGCCCGCGGTGGTTTATCCGTGTAGGGCTGAATTATTTTTGTAAAATCACGAGAAAATCCGTGATTAGTGTAGATTTGAAAAATTGTAATAGAATGGATTTTTGTATTATTTTTCAAATTTTGTAATTGGACGGGTCGAGGACGAAGAACGAAGACGGAGCCGACGGAGCAAGACGGCGGGCGACGGAAGCGCGGCACGCAGGGCGCGCGCGGGCAGCGGCAGGGGCGCGAGCGGCCTGTGCGCGCGAGGCACGATGCGGGTGCGGCACGGCAGCAGCGCGCGGGCGCGCGATTGCACGGCGCTGGGCACGACGCTGGCCGGTGGCCGGCCTGGCGGCGGCGGCGGCTTCGGCTGTCGTCGGGTGCTGCTATCCCGTCGCGGTGGCTCGTGTTTTGGTGGTTTGCACAATCCTGTGTACACCCTAGGGTTTGCATTAGGGTTAGGGCAAATCATCAGATCACAAAGGCCTAAAAATCCAAAAGATTTCGTGTATCCAGATTTGAAGGCCCTTGAAGATTTGGAAGATTTGAAAAGATTTGGATTTATCCAAATTAATTCAAAATTCAAATTTGTAATAGATAGATATTATTTTCTATTTTTGGGGCCACGAGGAATTTTTGTTTGCCTTAATTGTCCTCGTATGATATGTGTTTATTTATGTGTGCAATTTAAGCATGTGTAGATAATAGGAAAAACATGATTTATCGCTTTTATTATTTACAGCTTTTCCAAGCATGCTTATGTGATTAATTTCTTTTGTTGGATTATATTTTGGGAATTTTTGGGCTTGTTTAAATACATGAAAAAATTTGGAAAATATAATGACAAAGAAATTATGTGTGCGCATAAAGAAACCTTTTAAAAGAAAAATAATAAGCAGATTTTTTAATTAAAATCAATAGATCTCCACAAAGCGGTCCTAGGCTGTAAGTGTATCTCTCGTTCTAGTAAATGTCTACGAGTATAGCTTGCTAGTTCCCGGAGGTGCATGGGTACGGTTGTTGAGATTTCTAGACAAACAATTTAAAATCATGTGAATAGTGGGAGGGCTTTGCGTAAACGTCTAGGAGTGTAGCTTGCGTAGACCTCTTTCACAAGTATTCTAGGATTGATTTAAATTATAGATAACAAAAGCTTTAAGGGCTGTGCGGTATGGTTACGTGCCATGCTAAACTGTCTCTTTTGGCTAGAGTTAAATTTGTGGTTAATTGCTTAGAAGCATCTTAGAATATAATGCAAGAATTGCATCCCTGTTCTTGAGAGATGGCTTGGTCTAAGGTTTTCACTAATTATTAATTTCCGTGTCAAAAGCTTCCTGACATGGTAGTGAAATTAAATGGATTGGGGCTTAAAACCCGCAGTTCTGGTTGAGGGTGACATCGTAAACGTCTACGAGTGTAGCTTGCGGTGGGAACTCTTGGGCAATTAGTGGAAAACATTTGTATTAGATTTATTAAAAGGTTTTCAATGCATTTGTTTTCGAAGTTCAACATGTATGTTCTTATTTAAGATCTTTATTGCTTCAGATATGTCTATGTCTACTGTCAATCATATACTTGCTCTCAATTCTCTAACTGGTCCAAACTTCCATGAATGGAGTTTCTGCATCAAACACATCCTTTATCTGAAAAATCAAGCACATGTTCTTTACATGGATCCACTGTTGCGTTCTCAAAGAGGAGTGTGCGAGCTTGAGCTTGAATTCTCTGACAGATGGGAGGATGCTGATGAGTTTGCCTTCTGGCTCATCACGGGTTCCCTGTCTAGAGAATTAAGGCATAAGTATGAACACCTCCAAAAGGGCTGGAGAGCTTTGGAAGGAACTCTCGACGGCCTTTGGCAAAGTGGAGCGAACTATTAACTGTAAGCTTGTGCACAATCTTGTGTGCAAGAAGATGGTTGAGGATAGTTTAGTGACTGCGCACATGATGTCTGTGATTGATCTCATGAGACAGTTTACTGTGCGGGGTGGTAATATCAGTGCGCAGGGCGAGATTGATATTATCTTGAATTCTCTTTCGGAATCCTATTATGACTTTAATGTAGTTGCTGCTGCAAAGGGAGAGTATGCTCTGCATGAGCTGCTTGAGGATCTTGTAGTGGAGCAGTCTACCATGCGAGCACGGAAACCTGTTCTGTCTGGCTCTAGTACTGGTTCGACAACCTCTAAGGTTGGAGACGATGGTGCTGAGAGCAAGTTCAGGAAAACAGGCAGTGATAGCAAGTCTAGGAAGGGGAAGAGAGCTAAGGTCACTCCAAAGAAGAACGAGTGTGCTGGATGCGGAAAGGTGGATTGTCCGAATGCCAAGGGACAAGGTACGTCATTTGCATTTGTAACGGAAACATGTTTAGCATCGGTTTCTACTCATTCGTGGGTACTGGATACTGGAGCTACTGATCATGTTTGTTACATTTTGCAGGGGTTCACACCGAGGAGGGTGCTGAAGAATGACGAGGTTACCATCTCAATGGGGAACGCAGCACAAGTGAGTGCAACTGCCATTGGAGATTTCACCTTGTACTTTGATGATTCTGTTTTAACATTGAGAGATGTTTTGTACGTGCCGGATTTTCGGCGAAACCTTATTTCAGTTTCCAAACTTTATGTTGATGAATATTCAGTTATTTTTGATAGTGGTATTTCTATCATTGGTAATAACGGTGTTATCTGTCGTGGAATGCTGAATAATTCTCTCTATGTTGTTAACTGTAATCATAAGTCTTCCGCAAGTATTGCTTGTAATTCATCCGTAATTGATAATCCTAGGAAGAGAAAACTTACTTCTTCTAATGAGGATCTTACATATCTCTGGCACTTGAGACTGGGTCACATCAGCTTGAAGCGGATTCAAAGACTTGCAGATGACGGTACATTGGACCTAGTCCGGGCTGTACCTTATCAAGTCTTCGAATCCTGCATCGAGGGCAAGATGCCAACTAGGCCTTTCAAGGCTAGTCAGTCTCGAGCAGAGGAAGTGTTGGAATTGATCCATTCTGACTCATGTGGACCGATGTCCACGCAGGCTCGTGGAGGGTACGAGTACTTCGTCACTTTCATTAACGACTACTCAAGGTACGGATACGTTTACCTGCTTCGCTACAAGTCTGAATGCTTTGAGAAATTCAAAGAGTTCAAGGCTGAAGTAGAAAAGAAGGTCGGGAAAACTATCAAGTCGCTGCGATCTGACCGCGGTAGCGAATACCTCGGCAACGAGTTCCTGCAATATTTGTCAGAAAATGGGATTACATCCTAGTGGACTGCACCGGGTACTCCCTGATTGATGCTAAATCTGCATACAAATTATAGCAAAGGGCAAATAAATTTATAAACAACCCAAGGGTTGGTCGATCCCACAAGGATAGTGCAACGAGGAAAAATCATGTACTTGATATGGTTTTCAGATCTTTTGTTTGGGCAAATCAAATTTGAGGTTTTTGGTTTTTCAAAAGAAATAATTAAAGAGAGAAATTCAAATATTAAAAAGCACAGATTCCAGGGAAATCTACCAATCTGATCAACATGCAAGAAACAAATATTCAAACCCATAAAAGATAATTTTGGTGGAAAATCTATTAATGTGGAATTAATTCCTTGGTCGGGCAATTAAAACCTAGATTATTAACTAGTGATTATCTCCTCTCGGTCTCAAAAACACAAGTTAATCAATCTCAATAAAAATCAGATTAATCCTACAATTGAATTATTCTTGGTCGGACAGAAAATCAAATGTATTAAACTCTCACTTCCTATTATCAATTTTCACCTCTCGGTCCTTCAATTAATAACTAAAACCTATTCCAATTTTCATCTCTCGATCCTTCAATTGAAAATAGATTTGAAATAAAATCAAAGAGTTTAAACCAATAAAAGGGTTTGAATTATTGAATCAAAACATGTATCATAGATGGAGAAACCCTAGAACCTGTTTAGGGTTCTAGCCTAACATATTAAAGATAAACATTGCATGGAAAAATAAAGATTGCATTAAAAAGTAAAGGTTCAACAAATAAAAGTAAAGAGGAATTCTAAAGAAAACAGAAAAATAAAGGTGTAAAAACTGTAAAGGGGGAAGAAGATTATAAAGAAGTGAAGGCTCTTAATTCTGAGCTATTCAAGAGTTTATATTGTAGTAGGGTTGAGGCCTTGGATGGATATCTTCAAAAGGTATGATTTATTGCTTCCAATTTGATGTATATCTTGTTCCCCAAGCAATTCTCGCCCAAAATATGTGAAAATCCCGCAAAATCTCGCCAAAACAGTCTGTCTTGGTCGAGATAGGCCTTGCCACGGCCGAGATGGATGCTTCTGTCTCGGTCGAGATGGCTTTCATTTCGGTCAAAATAGAGACGTTTTCGCCACTTCCGACCCTTCTGCGCAGTCTCGCGGTTTTGGCCATAACTTTCGCATCCAAACTTCGATTGATCCGATTCCAGTTGTGTTGGAAATTTAACTCAAAGATCTTTCAAATGACATGCTCCATTAGCTCATATTCCATTGGTGGAAGAATTAGTGACTATTTCTTTGAACATCTGCTGCTTTCGGAACGGGTTCTCCATTGGATTTAGCCTAAAACTTGCGAAATCTTAACATGGCAAGCATAACACCCTCTAATATACACTCATGCTCAGTTTATTCAAGAAAACATACTAAAATGCATAAAAGAAAGGAAAAGCAATGCGATAAGAGAGTAGAAAAACGAGCTTATCAATCCCCAGCAAAACGGTGTAGCTGAAAGAAGAAATAGGACTCTTCTAGAGATGGTAAGATCAATGATGAGTTATGCAAACTTACCACTTTTGTTTTGGGGCTACGCATTGGAAACAGCAGCTTACGTGCTTAATGTGGTGCCTTCTAAATCAGCTCCTAAGACACCTTCTGAGCTCTTCCTTGGTCGCAAACCTAGTTTGTGCAAGTTTAGAGTATGGGGCTGTCCGGCACACGTACTGTCGAAGGAACCTGATAAGTTAGAAAGCAGGTCAAAAGTAATGTTGTTCATAGGGTATCCCAGGCAAACGAAAGGTGGTTACTTTTACTGTCCTGAGAGTCAACGAGTCGTTGTTAGCACCAACGCTAGATTCTTGGAGGACGAGTATGTGAGTAATCACAGGTCAAGGAGTGATATCGTTCTTCAAGAAATTGAGAACGAAAATGCAATTCCAAGGGAAGGGGATCGTGTAGATGTGGGTGCACCTGTGAGAGGTACAACACCACATACACGTTCTTCAGTGCAAGGTGCAGGACCACAAGTCACTGCACCTACTACTGACACGGCACCGATGCCTCGTTGTAGTCGGAGAGTTATTTTCCAGCTGGAAAGGTACATGTTCGTGGGTGAGTCTTCGGACTTGAGCCCGGAAGACGGACATGAGGACTCTGACCCACTGACTTACGAAGAGGCAGTGCAGGACAAGGATGTTATTAAATGGCGTGTCGCCATGGATTCTGAAATTGAATCCATAACTGCTATGGATGTATACCAGAAAACTGATTTGCCGAATGGTTTTAGGGCCATAGGGTGCAAATGGGTATACAAAAGAAAGAAAGGGGCGGATGGAAAGATCACGACATTTAAAGCCAGGCTGGTGGCAAAGGGTTATAGTCAGAAAGAGGGCATTGACTATGACGAAACCTTTTCACCCGTAGCCATGCTCAAATCCATCCGGATACTCCTTGCCATAGCTGCGCATATGGACCTCGAGATCTGGTAGATGGATGTCAAAACCGCTTTTCTAAACGGTTACCTTGAAGAAGGTAGGGACATCTACATGCAGCAACCCGAGGGTTACATAAGCAAGGGCGAAGAACATCTTGTCTGAAAGCTTAGGAAGTCCTTGTATGGACTTAAGCAGGCTTCAAGGTCGTGGAACTTACGTTTCAACGATGTGATTAAATCCTATGGATTTGCACAGTTGGAAAACAAAAGTTGTGTTTACCGACTTTGTGTCAGTGGGAGCGTGGTCTTCCTTGCACTATACGTTGATGACATACTCCTATTTGGAAACAACGAGGGAGTGATGTCCGAAATCAAGGTTTGGTTATCCGAACAGTTCCAAATGAAGGATCAGGGAGAAGCTGGCAACATTCTTGGGATTAAGGTCTTACGAGATCCTAAGAGAAGAATGTTGAGCTTATCCCAGACATCCTATGTGGATACTGTGATAGCCTGGTTCAGCATGCAACTCGCCAAGAAAGGCTTGCTACCTTTCAGACATGGCGTTCGTCTTTCTGGTGGGCAGTGTCCTCAGACACAGCGGGAGAAAGACGAGATGAGTCTTGTACCATATGCTTCGGCTGTGGGTAGTCTCATGTATGCGATGCTGTGTACCAGGCCAGATATCTGTTATGTCGTTGGCATGGTAGCAAGATATCAGTCTAACCCTGGACAGGCGCACTGGACTGCTGTAAAGCACATCCTCAAGTATTTGAAAAGAACTAGGAATTTCTGCCTAGTTTATCAAAGTGAGGATTTGTGCCCTGTGGGTTATACAGACTCAGATTTCCAAGGGGACCAGGATGAGAAGAAATCGACCTCAGGATATGTGTTTACCCTGGGAGGTGGAGTTGTATCTTGGAGGAGCTCAAAGCAGAAATGCGTTGTTGACTCCACCATGGAGGCGGAATATGTCGCCGCCTCTGACGCCTCGAAAGAGGGGGTGTGGCTCCGGAACTACCTTTTAGAGTTGGGTGTGATCCCGAGTTTGCCGAGGAGTATCACAATTTATTGTGACAACTCTGGTGCAGTGGCAAACTCAAAGGAACCGCGGTCTCACAGGGCAAGCAAACACATAGAGAGAAAGTACCATATCATATGAGAAATCGTATCGAGGGGCGATGTGATGATTAAGAAGATTGACACTGCTGACAATCTTGTTGATCCGTTTACAAAGAGTTTGCCGCAGAAAGTTTATGAAAGACATATTCGTGAGCTGGGTCTGAGGTAGATGCCGACCACTAATAGTGGTTAAAGTGACAGCAGACAAGATAGACGGACTGTATACTCTGTAATAGCTTAGTTATGCTTTGAGTAAAAGTGGGAGATTGATGGGTTTTGTATACTGAAAGCATTTATTACAATGAGTATACAACGGTTTATTTCTCCTATCTGTTAACAATCTTACATGTATGAACAATGGTATCCTCTTGTCTCACCGATAGGAACGATCATACGGCGTGTTGTAGATCGCAGAAGACAGTATGATCACTTGACCTAGTGACACATAAACCTGATCACAGCCGAGACAGCGTATGAGGATACGTCTGTCCGGATGGCTGCGACATTGTCGGAATAAGTAGTCTGTCTTGGTTACTTGACATGCTGGTACGCAGAGGTGGCGTATTGATGGACCGCAGTGAGATATATTCGTCTGTCTGACATCAGCGAATAAAAGATCTTGTTATATTGATTGAGTCCAAACCCTAACTAAGGTTCAGGGGTTTGCACGGGTTGATTGTTGCTTTGACTTGCCATGGTGGAGAGCCTAAGTAACGTGCTCGTATATCCGCATCTTGGGTAACAGCAGTTCGTGTAGTACCGCCTGAGACTGGACTTAGGTAACCATATCCGAGTAATAGGATGGGGACATTCCCTGAGGAACTAAATAACATTCATCGTGCCAAAGTCCTGCAGGCTGATTAAGTTCAGGCACGAGTGATAAGGTTTGAGTGGTACTACTCAGGAATTATAAGATATTAATTAATTGTAGTTAGAGCTTGTCAGAGGCTCCGATTAATTAATGGATGTCCGGTAACCTTAAATATGGGGATTCTCAATTAATGCATCCCGTTCTCATAATGTGGTAATAAAGGGGTAGGTCAGTATTAATTCTGTGGTGAAAAAGAATTAATATTAATTAATTAATTGTGTCATGGGTTGTGGACATGGGAATTAATTAATTATAGGCCCACTTTATTATTTTCATTAGGTCCCAGGACTGGCCCAATTAAATATGTTGAATCGAGCCCAAAATGGCCCATTAGGGTTTCCAACCCTAGGTCTATAAATAGACAGCTCTCTCTCATAAGTTGTAATATAGTTGAAACACACTAAACCCTAGAGAGAGAGGAGGCGCCGATTTTTGGGAAGAAGGAGGAGAATTCCGATTCTGGTCCTGCTCAGAATACAGATCTATGGAGTCCTCACCAGTAGTAGATCTTAACAGCATTGGGACACAGCCCTGAAGATCTAATCTGGAGAACAGATTTTTCTTTTTCTTCTCTCTTTGTTTTCGAATTTATTCTAGGAAACTAGGTTTCTAATTTCTACTTCCGCAGATAAATTCGAATCACATGGTTGAATTGGGATTTGGAATTCAAACGCAAAAGATCGGTTCAGACTCGACGGAGTTACGGTAAACCCTAAATCCACAAATCTATGTATTAAATTCATAGGAGCATGCTAGGGTTTTGAGAATTTTAATTATGTGCAATAACCATAAATCGATCCGGTTCAGTTTGGTTTTGGTGATTCGGTTCACGGAAAAACCCTACACTAACTCATACGACTATAATCATCAGTGAACAATAGAAAATACCGACTTCCTCCAATTGATTTGGTTTTCATGGGTCCGCATAAGTCTGCATGAACAAGTTCAAGACACTTTGACGCCCTCCAGGCCACGCCAGTTGGAAATGATTGCCTTGATTGTTTGCCATAAACACAACCTTCACATAAGTCAAAAGGATTAATTTTAGGCAACCCATAAACCATACCTTTCTGACTTAATATTTGTAGGCCCTTCACATTGAGATTTTCGTATCGAAAATGCTACAATTTAGACTCATCTTGCGTGTTGGAAACCATCGCATAGTTGTCCAAAGCTGAAACTCGCAGCGAAAACATCTTATTTTCTTTCATTCGAACATTTGCGATAGTTTGCCCTGACTTCTTTTCTTTGATAACACACAAGCCATCATCAAACAAAATTTTTAATCCAGAGTCGAAAAGTTGGCCAACACTGAGAAAATTATGTGCCAAACTGGGAACGAAGTAGACATCATAAATAAGTTTGGTTTTAACATGAGAACTCTTTACCGCTACAATACCTTTCCCTTCTACTTTAATGGCTTTATTATCACCTAGCTTGACTTGAATCTTGTATGACTCATCTAGCTCCTTAAATATGTTCTTTGTACCACACATATGGTTAGAACACCCATTGTCCACAAACCAAACATCATCGGACACATCAACAACATCTGCACTTGCCATGAATAATCTACTTTCTTCTTCATCTTCTTGATCATAGTTCACCTGTTTCCCTTTAGACCAACAGTTAGCTTTCACATGTCCATATTTTTGCAGTTGTGAGATTGGATACGACCCCTATTGTCATGTTGATCTCCAGCAAAATGTCTATCTTCATTTCTCCAATTTGAACGACCTCGACCATTGCCGCGTCCTCGTCCTCGATATCCTCCTCTCCCACGCCCTCTTGCAGTTGAGAATTCTTTTTTATTTGATGATTCTCCTTTAACTTGAAAAGCTTTCTCATCTTGGTTTTCAAAATTCCTGTTAATTCTAATTTCATGTGCTTGAAGAGAACCCATTAGTTCATCAAAAGAAAAAACTAACAGATCTTTAGATTCTTCTATCGCAGCAACAACATGATCATATTTAGGAGTCAAGCTTAGTAGTACCTTTTCCACGTTGGTCTGATCCTTGATTTCCTC
>JAPKLW010010434.1:0-11290 GCA_026898455.1 Plectranthus barbatus | reverse complement strand
CGTTACTCATGCTGGTGAACAGTGTCAGCATGAGTCTTGATCAGCTGGGACTTACAACTCAATAGATCTAAACAGGACTTTACATTTAAGACCAGATCTATGTAGAGACAACTGACGCTGGTAGGACTTAGGATTTGATCCACCAAAACTATAATCTAAACAAGTAGGCTACTGGGAAAGGAAACCTTAGGCAGGTTTCCCAACAATTTCCCCCTTTTTGGTGCGATCAAAGCCTAACCAGCGAGCACTCAGCTGATGAGGAAAGTTACAAAGGATTTCAGGGTTTTACAAGTGAAGCCTATCAGATCTAAACCCATGAAATTACTTCCTCAACATCAGCTCTAACTAAAATATTCCCCCTCAACCAAGGAAAGATATTGCTCGTTAAAATATGGAAATTAGAATCAGAGCAAATAAGCATGTAAATAAATTTAACATGCAAGATGAGTGCTGGTGCTGATTACACTGGATGTGTAAATTCAGCTGGTAAGTAAAAACTTAGACAATTGTTGGACAATAAGAGATTGTCATCAACTTGTCAGTTAATCATTCCATTAGAGATATAGCAATTACATGTACAATGAATGGTAACTGACTAGTCTAACAGATTTACTTACAAAAGAATAAAGAGACAAGACTATGGCTTGGAAGATGATCCTGGTGTCTGAGTCCGAGCACTTGTGATGGACCTCAGGATCGCAGTAAGTTCGGCCATTTCTTGATCTCTCTTCCGCCTTTCTTCAGCAGCAATTCGCCTTTCTTCAGCTGCAAGGCGCCTTTCCTCCTCAACGATTCTGGCCCTGTTCTCTTCAGCCAGTGCTCGCGCACTTTCCCCCTCTTGGATCCGCGCCAAAAAGGTGGCAACACCGGCGGTGAAGGACTCCAGTTGCTGCGTTACATCAGCTTGGAAAGTGGCGAAGCGCTGATCCATCCTGGCGTCGATATAAGCAAGAAGTTGCGCAGGAGGATGAATTTCTGAGATAGGCTGCGCTGATACTTCCATGGAAGAGGAAGGCTCATCAGTTGCGGAAGGAGCCATTGCTGGTTCAGATGCAGCTGGTACCTCCACTGGCGCTGGCTCCTCCGCTGGTACCTCGGCAGCTGCTGGCTCATCCGCGTGCACGTCTGCTGGTGCTGGCGGGCCTTGTACAAAAATCGGTGGGGCTGTGAAATCCACCAGCTGCCAGTCCTCATGATAAGGGACAAGATCTCCCATAACCATAGGAACAGATGGGACGGTAGTGGTCAGCCACCAACCTCTGGAGGGATCCTCCTCCACAATGTGGTCTACCAGCAGAGCGCTGGCAGCCATATCAAAGAGAATAGCATAATAGGGAGGGATCCGGGGGAGAGCGGTGAGAACCTTCAAGCGGCGGAGTGCGTAGATCAGCTGGTATCCACGGCTGGTGGGCTGGAACTGGAGGAATGGTAGCTTAACCATTTTTGGCCTAGGGAGGCCGGAAGTCCCAGTCAGCTGTCTGAATTCAGCAATTTTCCTCAACCGGCGCCTGATTCGCCTGTTCGACAGCTGCTGATGGCTTTCAGGATCAGAATCCATGAATGCATTCGCCCACGCCTCCTCTGATCTCCAGTAACCAAGTCCTAGCCTGGCATACAGAACAGCGCGCTTCTCTACTGTCAGCTGGCGCTGGCACAGGTCGAAGATTCTCCACCTCCGGAACTCCAGAAATAGTTCCGGATTCACCCTCCATAGTCCTCGGTAGCTGGTTATCATCTCGTCATTGACGGCATTCTCCACCTCCGTCGTGATGTTTTCAGCATACTCATAGAGAGTGGAATTGAAGTACTCCATCGGCTGCAGGGGCAGACACCAGTCAAAGATCCTCGAAGCGTATACCGACTGGTGGGGGAGTCCGCTGATGGGGATGATATTGAATGCTGATGGCTCAGGCACTCGTGAATCTTGAAATGCCATTGCCCCGCGGTGCTCCCACCGATGTACCCCTGTTGCTTGCGACTGGAAGGTATCTTCATCAATCAGCTGATGCTCTTGGATACAGAGCAAGTATTGCCTCCTCTCTGCGCGCACATGACGTGCTGGCGTTGGCGAGGATGCTGCTGGTCGTCCAGAAGATGAAGTTTCTGCGATTTGTGGACGACTGGCAGGATGGCGAGCCACGTCTTCAAAATTAGGGAATAGATCCCTGGGCTCCATCCTCTGCACCATGGAGTGATGTATCACCTCCTCAGCTGCCGCCTGCTCCGGCTCCTCCTCTGAATCGGAGCTCATGTCCGAAAAACTCGCCAGTTTTTCCGGGGTGGTCGCCCGCTCCTCAACTCCTCCACTGGCACCCCCTTGCGCGGCCAGTGGGACTTCAGCAGTCTCCTCCTCATCCTGGTACTTATCCACAAGGGATAGTACGTCTTCATCAGCACCCATGACCATCAGGCGCGTAAATGATTCTTCTGATAAGATCTGTCCTGGAGCTGGTGCTGGTGGCCTTGCACTTGTAGTTGGGGCAACTTCCCATTTGCCTTTGGCCACCTGGTGCACTTGCTCCGCCAGTTGTGCCTGACGTCTGGCCTCATGCTCAGCCTGCACCTTTGCAAAGGCTTCATCACGGGCTGCCAGCTCAGCCTCTCTTTTTCGCTGGTCGGCCAAGGCCTTCAGTCTGGCCTGAGCCTGCTTCTTCCTCACAAGGGAAGCTTGTTGCTCCTTCTTGGCTTGCTCCACCAGCTTCTGAGCTCTCGTCTGGACCCTCTTCCTCTTTCGGGTCATCCTCTCGATGGTCTCCTCCTCAGTCAGTCCCAAGACGGACTTCTTGACTGGAATTGAGACCTTCCCTGACTCAGGGTCATAGGCAGCAGCTGGCTGGGGCTGCTGGCGCTGGTGGGTCTTGGGTTTCTTGCTTGAAGGGGGCCTGGGGGCTGGCACTTGTGCTAATGCCCGAGGATGTATGCCAGTTGCCTTCTCCACTGCTTCTTCCATAGAGGTGAATAAGGATTCAACCTCTAGCTTCCTTTTCAGCTCATCCTTGGCCACAGCTGGCAGTGGGAGAGCCACCGCTGGTACTTCCTCCCATGTCTGCTCTGCATCTTCTTCAGAGACAGACTCATCGGGGTCCACAGCCGTCTTCCCCTTCAGCCGGCGTGGCTTCTTGTAGTCGGGGACAGCCAGTTTCACCCTTGTGACTGGGATGAAGTCTGATCCAACCAGTTGCTCCCCCTGGTCTACGTCGTCCCCCATCTCTACTTCCAGTATATGGCTGATCCTCAGCCCGAATGACACCGCGTGAAGAAATTTCCCGTCAGTCTTCACGGTGACATTCCTCTCAACATTCTCCAGCAGTCGGCCGAAGAAGAATTCGGCCCAGTTGCCCAGTATGCCGTCTGCCAGGGCGCACATGACAGAGAACTTTCTCAAGCTCAGTTCGGCGTACGAGCCGACCTCGCATTGTAGCATGCGCACTACAATGTCACACACCATCTGCCAGAAATCTTCCATTTCTGACTTCTTCATCCCCGTTTTAAAAACGGTCACCTCCTCCCTTCTCCACTGCTCCCACCTCCGCTGGAACTCGACTGTATCATCCCTATGATACGTCGCCACTTCCTCTCCTTCATTCCTCATTCCAAAGATGTTGGCGAGGTACTCGGCGTCGACAGTGATAAGGTGTCCGAACACCGATGTGGTAAATGATTTTCGGTCGTCAGCGATGACTGCGCGAGCGTAGAACTCGGCAACCAGATGTGGATGGAACGTCCTGGGAGTCGCCGTCAAATACGGGCGGAGCTGTTCATGATCTATCATCTCCATCAGCTCCGAGCCGTGGTGCTTCTCCGCCAGCTTGTCGTTCAGAATCTTCTCCTTCTGAACTTGGGCTGTTCTGATTTGTGCGTGAGAGAGGCGATGTCGGGTGGCTGCTTTATTCAGCGAGACGAGCTTGCTGAAAGGATAGGTATAGTCAATATCTTCTTCCTTCACAATGCCAGTGAAGGTAGGCATGTGAGCTTCGGCTAATGGTAAGTCTACGGACTCAGTAGAAGAAGATGATTTATCAGCAGCGGGTTTGGATGAAGATGCCATTGAATGCAGGGAATTTTTTGGAAGATGGACAAGAAAAATGTTCGGATTGTAAAGGAAACGTAAAGGTTTATCCGAGAAGAATGTCGGATATTTATACTCAGGCCATGCAGGATTAAACGACCGAGATGAATTCTCAGAAAGTGAGAATCAATGGTCATCAGCAGGGCCCGGTTCCCTGTGGCGACGTGGGCAGTCGTGCTGACGTGGGCTACGCCGTGTAGCTGACATGGCGCTCTCTGATTGGTTGCAAATGTGCTTTTGACCGCGCAGTCACTGTGCGCAATAAATGTGGCATTAAATGCCGCATTAAATTCTGAGATACGCACACGCAAGAGGATTTGAACAATCCCGCCATTTCTGTGACAGCTGGCACGACTCTTGGACTTCAAGAGATCGTCAGTTGAGAGCTGGGACTCAACTGGTCATCAGTAATATAACTGGTCATCAGCAGGATATGCCAGTTGAACACTTCCCCCTGTCAGCATGGCCTCCTTACCAGTTGACAACTGGTACTTACGACTGGCATCCGAGTACTTGGATAAATTGAGAGCTGGGACTCAATTCCATCAGTCGTAGGAAATTCGCCAGTTGTCTGCTGACAACTTGAAGGATTGAAAGAATTGAGAGCTTGGACTCAATTCATTCCACATAATCTTCTCCTTCAGGAATCCATCTTCTCACCATCGCTTGAATTGGGAGCTGGGACCCAATTTCTTCTGCTGATGGTGTATTACTGCTGGCAAATTTGAAATGAGAGCTGGGACTCATTTCCTTCGTTGTATATGGAATAAGGTCTGCCAGTAGATACCATCTGTGGTTTTGAGCTACCACTAAAGAAAATATGAAGACTAAGAGCTTGGACTTAGTCTTAATCAGCATCCTTCAGAAAATCAAGAACAGAATGAGAGCTGGGACTCATTCTTCCTCAACAATAGGGCTCGCATCAATCTCCATAAGACCGAGTTTGATGCACAACTCCTTGAATCTTACTTCTGGCAACGGTTTGGTGAAAATATCAGCCAGTTGATCTTCAGTTCTGATGTACTCTACGCTGATATCCTTCTTCTCGACATGATCACGTATGAAGTGATGTCGGATATCTATGTGCTTGGTCCTAGAGTGATGAACCGGATTCTTCGTTATGCACATAGCGCTGCTGTTGTCGCAATAGATGGGTACACAACCAGTGTCCACCTCATAGTCTTCCAGTTGTTGCTTGATCCAGAGAATTTGAGCACAGCAACTGGCAGCGGCAACATATTCAGCCTCAGTAGTAGATGTAGCAACTGAGTGTTGCTTCTTGCTAAACCAGCTAATTAGCTTGTGTCCTAGAAACTGACACGTACCACTGGTACTTTTTCTATCTATACGGCATCCAGCAAAATCTGAATCGGAGTACCCAATGAGTGTAAGCTCATCATTCCTGGGATACCATATACCAAGGGATTCAGTCCCCTTTAGATATTTCACTATTCTCTTAGCAGCTTCCATGTGTGACCTCTTTGGATTGGCTTGAAATCTAGCACACACTCCGACTGAGTATGAAATGTCGGGTCTACTGGCTGTCAGATAGAGAAGTGATCCAATAATACCTCTGTAGCTGGAAGGATCAACCGATTCTCCTTCTTCATCAAGAAAGATCTGGCAACTGGTGCTCATCGGTATTCTGAGAGCCTTAGTCTTCTCTGGGCAATATTTCTGAATTAGGTCCTTGGCATACTTCCGCTGATTAATGAAAATCCCATCAGCTGACTGCTGGACCTGGAGTCCTAGGAAGTATGTTAATTTGCCCATCATACTCATCTGGAATGAGTTCTGCATCAGTTGAGAAAACTTCTCACAGAGAGACATATTCTTTGACCCGAATATAATGTCATCGACATATATCTGTACCATTAGCATATCATCAGCATCCTTGATGATGAAGAGAGTCCTGTCGATCTTCCCTTTCCTAAATCCATTACTGCTTAGGAACTGTGACAGTGTCTCGTACCAAGCCCTGGGCGCCTGTTTCAATCCATACAGGGCCTTTCTCAGCTTGTACACCTTGGTGCCTATTTCAAAGCCTGGAGGTTGTTCGACATAAACTTCCTCCTTTAGCTCGCCATTCAAGAAGGCGCTCTTCACGTCCATTTGGAATACCGTGAACCCATGATACGCTGCATACGCAAGGAACAGCCTTATCGCCTCCATTCTTGCAACTGGTGCGAAGGTCTCGTCGAAGTCGATGCCTTCACATTGCTTGTAACCTTTGGCGACTAAACGAGCTTTGTTTCTGATTACAATGCCATCCTCATCTCGCTTGTTCTTGAAAACCCACTTGGTGCCAATCACTGACTGATGTGATGGTCTCTCTACCAAGTCCCAAATATTGTTGCGAGTGAATTCCGCAAGTTCTTCTTGCATGGCATTGATCCAATCGGCAGATTGTAGTGCAACTCCTATGGAAGTAGGTTCCTCTTGAGAAATAAAGCAAGTCAGGAACGTACTGCCGTGTCGAGTCTGAATAGAACCTTCTGGATTACCCAGAATAGCATCGGGTGGGTGATTTCTCAGCCATTTGGGAAGATGAGAATCTGCTGGCGTTGGTTCTTCTGTCCTGATGACTGGTGCTTCCAGAACCTCACCAGTCGGAGCAGCAATTGCAACTGGTGGTTGAACTTCGCCAGTCGGAACAACAATTGCAACTGGTGGTAGAACTTCACCAGTCGGAACAGTCTCTTCGTCAGCTTCACTCTCTGACTGATCCATCCACTCCAGCTGATTCATCAGCTATTTCTGGTTCGAAAATTCCAGATGGAGTTCCCCCTGGATTATTGCCAGTTCCACTCAAGGAGATTGAGTGTAAGGTCTCAGCAAGGTCAATTGCATCACCGACCCTCCCGGATTGCTGATGGGCAACCGAGGATACTGGTTGTGAGGATGATCCAGTCATAGGTCTAGTCAAACCAGTTGGTTGAGCATTGGAAGAATTCCTGCCCAACTGATCAACGACATCATTGACCTCAGGAACATCTTCAGCCAGTTGTCGTAATGTCCTGCGCACTAAAGTAGCTTCATCAAAAACAACATTGCATGTTATTTCCACAAGCTTGGTGGTCTTGTTAAATACTCTATAGCCCTTGTGAGAGGGATGTCCATATCCAACAAGGATACCCTCATCAGCTTTAGGCGAAAAAGCATTTAACTTCGACTTACCATTATTATGGACATAACATGGTGAACCGAAAGCACGGAGATGAGCTATAGAAGGCTTACGACCAAAGTAAATTTCGTAGGGAGTTTTCTGGAGTCTGTCGTTGATCCCGCTTCTATTCTGAGTATAGCAAGCTGTCACCAACGCTTCTCCCCAAAAACTCTGTCCTAAGCCGGACTCTGCCAGCATGGACCGGACCGCTTCTTTCAGTGTCCTGTTCCTACGTTCTGCCAGTCCATTCTGCTACGGTTGCCTTGGTGCAGATCTTTCATGCTTAATGCCAGCTTCCGCGCAAAAATCCATCAGTAGACTGTTGAAGAATTCCATCCCATTGTCTGACCGTATCCGCTTTACCGTAGCTTCTCTCTGTTTCTGTGCTTTGACAATCAAATCTGGAAGAATGACTTTCACTTCATCCTTGGATCTGAGAAGCTTTACCCAGGTATAGCGCGAGTAGTCATCGACTACCACCAGCGAATAACGTCTTCCTCCAATGGTTTGAGGTGCTACTGGTCCAAAGAGGTCCATATGTAGCAACTCGAGTACCCGACTGGTACAGGGGCTGACTGGCGACTGGTTCTTGAAGGACTTCTTAGTTTGCTTGCCCTGCTGGCATGCTTTGCAAATACCTTCCTTCTTGAATCCTCCCTTGGGAAGACCTTCCACAAGATCATGCTTTGCCAGGTAGTTGATAGTTCTGAAGTTCAGATGACTCAACCTTTTGTGCCACAGCCAGTTAGTTTCCATAGTACTGGTGGCCACGAAGCATGAATCTGGCTTCCCACTCTGCCAGTCAACGGTATAAAGTCCTCCTTTCCGAATACCTCTCAGCTTGATCTCGCCAGTCATCTCGTCCTTGATCTGGCACTCTGATTTCCCAAAGTGAACAGTGTAACCACTATCGCACAGCTGACTGATACTCAGGAGGTTGTGCTTGAGAGAGGTAACAAGGGATACATTTATAATTCTGACATCGTCCTTCTCGATGCAGCCCTTGCTAATAACTCTGCCCTTGGAGTTATCACCGAAAATAACTGGAGGTCCTTTGACCTTAATGAAATCTGCAAACAAATCTTCTTCACCAGTCATGTGAGCTGAACACCCACTGTCTAAGATCCACTCTCTCGACCTCTGAAGCTGTGTTGCATGACCCTGTACCTGGTCGTCAGCAGCCAGTGCTTGTTCCTCCTCACTGTCAGCACATTCTTCATGTGCTTCCTCTCCAAAAGCTACCATCAGAGCCAGTAGCGCTTCCTCTTCTGACTCTTCATCTGATGCATACTCTTCATCATCATGGTCAGGAATATCAGGAACCTCTGTCCTGGTCAGCATCGCCTTGGCAACAGCCTTCGATGCACGCTCTTCAAAGAGCTTCTTCAGCCTTTCCCGCTCTTCTCTATCCACTTGTGGACATTCAAATTTGAGATGGTCAGGGGATTGGCACTGATAACACGCGCGGGGAGCTCTCTTGACAAATTTCCCATCAGATGAGCTGAGAGAAGCTCCCTGTTTCGCCTTGGCTTTCTCCAGAAGAACAGCCAGTCTCTTCATCTGTTGCTCAAGATCTGCGATAGAGCTCTCGCTGCCTTTTGAGTTAGATCCCGACGGGGATGGGATCTCTTTCTGCTGGTTGTGCGGCCCAGCAGGTCTGTCAGTATGGAAAGGCTTCTTGTGCTTCCACTTGAAATCCCTCTTGACGAAGTAGGCTTCGTCTTGTGTCTTGATGCTGGGAGATCCAACGGTCCGAATGGCTTCATTTTTGTTCACCATTTGGATATCCCACTCATGTGCTTGGAGCTGAGCAAATAGCTCCTTAGGAGTCATCTTGGATAGATCCTTCTCCTTAAGAGATGTGGTCTTCACAAACCAGTCCTCCTTGGGCATCTTTGACAGGATCTTTGCATTCAGCTCTGCATTCGAGTACTCCTTGTCCAAAGACTTCAGCTCGCTGACTATGGCATAGAATCTAGCCTCCATCTCTTTGATGGTTTCACCAGTTAGCATCTGGAATGACTCGTACTTGTCCACCGCAACTTGCAACTTGTTGCGCTTCATCTGATCTGTCTCAGTACAGAGACTATCAATGTAGTCCCAGACATCTTTGGCAGTGTCAAATTGGAGGGCTTCCTCCATCAGCGGTTCTGGGAGAGATGATAGAATTATATCGAGAGCAACGGAGTCCAGCTGATTCCGCCTCCTGTCTTCAGCGTTCCATTCTTCTGGGGGCTTTGGGATCTCAGCAGCTGGTTGATCTCCTAACTGGTGCCTCGTCTTGGTGATCTCGATCGGCCCTTTCTCCAGCACGTCCTTCATCTCCGGATGGACGCTTTTCAGCTGAATGAACGACCTCTTTCGCCATATATCATGCTTCTCCGGTTTGTAGTTCATCAGCTTCGGGACATTCATCTTGTGTACCTGAGCTAATCAACAGACAGAAAGAGTAGAGTGCAAGGAAACTTGGATCTCGGTCCTAAGCGACTCAGTGTACGACCAGTCTAGAAAGACCGACCGCTATGATACCACTTGTTGGTCCCGGTTTTTCAGAGTTTATACGTTACGCAGCGGAAATAATAGTTAATTTTAATTGTTTCTTTGCACGCTACTTGCTCACAGCTGACAACTGGCAACTGGTCAGCTGATGCTGGTTAATCAGTACGCAGCAGACAACTGGTCAGCTGGTGAATCAACACTTAGAATATTTAGCCAAGTTTTCACAATTATATCAGTTTCAGAACATACACCAGCACTTGAGTGCTGGGTTTTAAATCAGAATGTAAAGCAGAAAGCTGATAAATGACAAAAGGATTTATAGTGGTTCGATCAATCGATCTACGTCCACTCTCCAGTCGAAGCACTGGAAATTTCACTATGAGCAATCGGGTACAGGTATCCTACGATCTATCTCTAGCTGGTGAATGCCTTGTCCACCAGTTCACTAGATCAACCGCTCCCGGTCCTGGTTTCCTCTTCAGCTCTCTTCTGCTGATGGAGTGCGAGCACGTCACTTCAACCTCCACAGCGATTTGGGTGTTTAGTTCTCCCAAGAACGTAAGTCCTTTTGCAGCAAGGTTCGCCCGCAATAACTCAAGTGCTAGAATGCACAGGAGCTGCTGTGAACTTCCTCGAAGGAGAAAGAACACCAAATGAGATCTTTAACTTACAAGCTGAAAGCTTGATGTCTCGTGTTTGATAAATCAACACACGGAAAGCCTTAGGAAAGGCCTCGAAAGTACTTTATGCGCTCTTGCAATAACTTCAGTTCTTTCGGTGGTTGAGCAGATATATCTTGATATTCAATGTGTCAACCGAGATTCAGAGAGAGAGCTTGAATGTTGGTGGTTGCGACGTATTTATAGCCGCAGGAACCGATTCAAACTTTCTAGCCGTTTGGACACATCCGGAAAGATGTCAGACCTCGGATGTCCTTCTGACGGCGGCAGGTATGTTTTTCCGGAAGGGACCATACCTTTGACCTCTTTATCTGACACAGATCTCTTTGTGTCAGAACGGCTCTATTAGTCAGTCCGAGGAATAAGACTGGCGTCTTGTGACTGATAGACTTTAAGTTATCCTTCCTTAAAGTCATCCTTTGTCAGTCGATTCCTCAGAGAATCTTCTTCTTGTCTCTACTGCGCTGGGAGAGAGAATCTGGAATTCTGCTGGTAACATCTGACTGGTAGATCATACTGGTGATCTTGTGCTGGCAGTCTCTGCTGGTGACTTGCCCTGGCAACATCAAAGTCTACCAAATGTCTAGATGTTAATTCTTCTTGGAATCTCCCATGACTGGTGAAATCACCGCTGGTGAATAGTGCAAGTAGGAACACGTATTCTCCTGGTAAGGTTTGTCAGCCGCCTGCTGATGAAACCCTTCCCAACTGGTGAACAGTAGCCAGTCATAAACACTTCTCACCGCTGGTGAACAGTGTCAGCGCGAGTCTTTGTCAGCCGCCTGCTGATGGAACTATTCCCAACTGGTGAACAGTAGCCAGTGGTAAGCGTTACTCATGCTGGTGAACAGTGTCAGCATGAGTCTTGATCAGCTG
>JAPKLW010010433.1:0-11291 GCA_026898455.1 Plectranthus barbatus | reverse complement strand
TGAGACTTTTCTCAACTGGTAAGTACATCTCATGCTGGTGAACAGTAACCAGCATGAGTCTTGATCAGCTGCGACTTACAACTCAAAAGACCTAAACAGGACTTTACATTTGAGATCTAGAGCTATCTAGAGACAACTGACGCTGGTAGGACTTAGGATTTGATCCACCAAAACACCAAACTAGAATCTAAACAAGTAGCTACTGGGGAGAGGAAACTTAGCCAAATTTCCCAACAATTTCCCCCTTTTTGGTGCGATCAAAGCCTAACCAGCGAGTACTCAGCTGATGAGGAAAGTTACAGAAAATTTCAGGGTTTTACAATTAAGCCTATCAGATCTAAACCCATGAAACTACTTCCTTACATCAGCTCTAACTAAAAAATCTTCCCCCTCAAACAAAGAGGGATATTGCTCGTTTAAAATATGAGAATTGAGATCAGAGCAAAAAGATTTAAAGTGTGTGATACGAGTGCTGGTGCTGATTACACTGGAAGTGTAAGTTCAGCTGGTAAGTAAATACTTCGACAATTTGTTGGACAATGAGGAATTGTCATCAACTTGTCAGTAATCAGTCCATTAATATGTTGCAGTTACAAGTACAGGATAGAAAACTAACTAGTCTAGAGATACAAATACTTACAACAAAATGAAGAAGCTAGACTATGGCTGAGAAGATGATCCTGGTGATTGAGTTCTGCTTGTGAGCGACCTCAGGATCTCAGTGAGCGCTGCCATGTCTTGTCTGCTCTTCTCCCTTTCCTCAGCAGCAATCCTCCTCTCCTCTTCAGCAAGGCGGGCTCTCTCAGCCTCAGCACGTGCTCGCGCACTTTCCCCCTCTTGGATCCGCGCCAAAAAGGAGGACACTCCAGCGGTGACTGACTCCATTTGTTGAGTCATCTCGGTTCGGAAGCTGGCGAAGCGCTGGTCCATCCTGGCATCAATGATTGCAAGAAGCTGCGCAGGGGGATGGATCTCGGAGATTGGCTGTGCTGATACTTCAATAGAAGAGGAAGGTACATCAGTTGCGGAAGGAGCCGCTGCTGGTTCAGATGCAGTTGATATCTCCATCGGGGCTGGCTCCTCCGCTGACACTGCAGCTGCTGCTGGTGCATCTGCTGGTACATCAGCTGTTGCTGACTCCTCTACTTGTATGTCGACAGCTGGCTCCTCAGCTGATTCCACCACTGGCACTGCTGCTGGAGCTGGCTGGACTTCAGAAACGACTGTGGGGGCTGAGAATTCCACCACTTGCCAGTCCATAGAATCAGGGACGAGATCGCCCGAGACAATAGGAATAGGAGGGACGGCAAGGGTCAGCCACAAACCACTAGAGGGATCCTCCTCCACAATGTGGTCTACCAGCAAGGCGCAGGCAGCCATGTCGAACAGGATAGCATGGTAGGGAGGGATCCTCGGGAGGGTAATCAGCACTTTGAGGTGTCGGAGCGCGTACGTCAGCTGGTACCCCCGACTGGTGACTCGGAACTGGAGGAAAGGTAACTTTACCTTTTTCAGTGGCGGGAGGCCGGAGCTTCCAGTCAGCTGCCTATACTCTGCAATTTTCAGCAAGCGGCGCTTGATCCTCCTTGTAGACAGCTGCTGGGGGCACTCAGGATCAGTGCCCATGAAAGCATTAGCCCACTCCTCCTCCGCTCTCCAGTAACCAAGACCCAGCCTGGCATAGAGAACCGCCCGCTTCTCCACAGTCAGCAGGCGCTGGCATCTATCAAAAATCCGCCACCTCCGGAACTCCAGACATAGTTCCGGATCCACCCTTCAGAGCCTTCGGTAGCTGGATATCATCTCGTCATTGACGGCATTTTCCACCTCCACCGTGATGTTCTCAGCATACTCATAGAGAGTGGAATTGTAATATTCCACTGGCTGCAGGGGCAGGCACCAGTCAGAGATTCTGGAGGCATATACCGACTGGTGTGGGAGTCTGCTGAAGGGTATGATGTTGAATGCAGATGGCTCTGGCACTCTTGAATTATAAAAAGCCATCTCCCCGCGCTGCTCCCACCGGTGTACCCCTGTCACTTGAGCCTGGAAGGTATCCTCATCAACCAGTTGATGCTCTTGGATGCAGAGCATATAAGGGCGCCTTTCAGTTCGTGCACGCCTAGCTGGTGGTGTAAAGGATGCTGCTGGTCGCCCGGAAGTTGATGTCAAGGCATCTGTGGATCGGGGGCGACTGGCAGGACGACGAGCCTTATCATCAATGTCTGGGAACAGATCCCTTGGCTCCATCCTCTGCACCATAGAGTAATGAACCACCTCCGCAGCTGGCTCCTGCTCTGGCTCCTCAGCCCTTGGTTCCTCTTCATCCTCGGATTCAGAACTGACATCCGAGAAGCTCGCCAGTTGTACCGGGGTGGTCGCCCGCTCTTCTTCTCCTCCACTGGCACCCCCTTGCGCGGCCAGTGGGTCTTCCGCAGCTCCTCCACTGGCTTCCCCTTGCGCAGCCAGTGGGATGTCCTCACCTCCACCACCCCCTTGCACGGGTGGAGGGACATCAGTAGCTTCCTCTTTCTCCTGGTACTGGTCCACGATAGACATAATGTCTTCGTCAGCACCCATCATCAGTAGGCGTTCAAAGGTTTCTTCAGGTAGGAGCTCACCTGGTGGGGCTGGTGCTGGTCGGCCGGCACTTGAGATTTCGAGCGCTTTTCCTTTGCCCTTGGCCGCCAGTCTCATCTGTTCTGCCAGCTCCGCCTGGCGCCTGGCCTCTGACTCTGCCTTGATCTTGGCAAACCTCTCATCCCTGGCCGCCAGCTCCGCCTCTCTCTTCTGCTGGTCGGCCAAGGCCTTCAGCCTTGCCTGGGCCTGCTTCTTCCTGACTATGGAGGCTTGCTGCTCCTTCTTCGCCTGCTCCACCAGCTTCTGAGCTCTGGTCTGGATTCGCTTCCTCTTGCGAGTCATCCTTTCGAGGGTCTCCTCCTCAGTCAGTCCCAAGACGGACTTCTTGACTGGGATGGAGATCTTCCCAGACTCAGGGTCATATGCAACAGCTGATGGTGGCTGCTGGTGCTGGGAAGTCTTGGGCTTCTTGTGGGATGGCTTCTTGGTGATTGGTACTAGTTGTACATCCCGTGGGTGGATACCAGTCGCCTCAGCCACCGCGCCTTCCATGGTTTCGAAGAGAGACTCCGTCTCCAGCTTCCTCTTCAGCTCTGCCCTTGCCTCCTCAGTCAGTGGGAGAGCCACAACTGGGACTTGCTCTCCCAGGTCTTCTGAGTCCTCCTCAGAAACGACCTCAGCAGGGTCCACTGCTGACTTCCCTTTCAGCCTTCGTGGCTTCTTGTAATCTGGGTGAGGCAGCTTCGCCTTCGTGGCTGGTATGAAGTCGGAACCAACCAGCTGTTCCCCCTGATCCACGCCATCACCCAATTCCATCTCCAGGATGTGGCTGATCCTCAGCCCGAAGGATACGGCGTGGGCAAATCTCCCTTTCGTTGGCACGATGATGTTCCGCGCCACATTCTCCAGCAACCGGCCAAAGAAAAATTCGGCCCAGTTGCCCTGAACTCCATCCACCAGGGCACACATCACGGAGAACTTCCGTAGGCTCAACTCGGCGTACGAGCCGACTTCGCATTGTAGCATGCGAACCACAATATCGCACACCATTTGCCAGTACTCCTCCATCTCGGACTTCTTCATGCCAGTCCGGAAGGCGGTGACTTCTGGCTTCTTCCACTGCGCCCACCTACTCCGAAATTCCACCGTATCATCCTGATGATACGTGGCCACTTCTTCTCCTTCATTTCTCAGTCCGAAGAGATCGGCGAGGTATTCCGCAGTGACGGTGATCAAGTGACCAAAAACGGAAGTTGTGAAAGACTTCCTGTCGTCAGCTATCACGGCCCGAGCGTAGAACTCGGCTACCATGTGTGGATGAAAAGTTTGGGGTGTCGCCGTCAGGTACTGTCGGAGCTCTTCTCGGTCAATCATCTCCATCAGCTCCTCCCCGAAATTTTTCAGGGCTAATTTCGCATTCAATATTTTCTCTTTCTGGACCTGAGCAGCCCTAACCTGCGCGTTAGAGAGCTGTCCCCTGGTCGCCGGCCTGTTCAACTGAACCAGTCGGGCGAACGGATATGTGTAATCGACATCTTCAATCTTCACTATGCCAGCATATGTTGGCATATGGGCTTCAGCGAGGGGTAGGTCTGGTGAGCCAGGCAAGGAAGATGTAGATGTAGATGGAGGGTTATCAGCTGTAGGTGGAGGGTTATCAGCTGTAGGTCGAGAAGATGATGCCATGACTTCAGAAATATTCAAGTTTCAGAAAATCTCAAGGGAAGATGAGAGAATTTTGAAAGTAGGGTTCAGAAAATAGGGAAACATAAAGGTTAACCCGAAGGGAGTGATCGGGTATTTATACTCGGCCCATGCAGGATCAGACGTCCAGAATCAACGCTCAGCAAGCGAGGATCGACGGTCATCAGCAGGCCCGGTTCCCTGTGCGACGTGCGCGGTCGTGCTGACGTGGGCTACGTCGTGGGGCTGACGTGGCACGCAGCGATTGGTGGCACCCAAGCGTCGGACTGCGCAGACACTGTGCACATTAAATGTGGCATTAAATGCCGCATTAAGTTCTGAGGGCTGTACACGCAAGTCGGATTTGAACAATCCCGCCTTTTCTGATGCAGCTGGCAAGACTCTTGGACTGCAAGAGATCGTCAGTTAAGAGCTGGTACTCAACTGGTCATCAGTAGTATAACTGGTCAATAGTTATATGCCAGTTGAATACTTCCCCCTGTCAGCATGGCCTCCTTACTAGTTGACAACTGGTACTTACGACTGGCACCCGAGTCAGTCGTAGGAAATCGCCAGTTGTCTGCTGACAACTCGAAGGATAAGAAAATTGAGAGCTTGGACTCAATTTTATTCCGCATCATCTTCTCTTCAAGAAATCCACTTCTTATCATCGCTTGAAATTGGGAGCTGGGACCCAATTTCGCTTGAACTGATGGTTTATGCTGGCAAATTGAAATGAGAGCTGGGACTCATTTCCTTAGACAATTAAGGGATAAGTTCCGCCAGTAGTAACCATCAGTGAGCTAGAGATACCACTTGAATGAAAACAACTAAGAGCTTGGACTTAGTCGTAATCAGCATCCTCCTGAAGACCAAGAACAGAATGAGAGCTGGGACTCATTCTTCCTCAACACTTGGGCTCGCATCAATCTCTAGAAGACCGAGTTTGATGCACAACTCCTTGAATCTTGCTTCTGGTAGTGGCTTGGTGAAGATGTCAGCCAATTGATCTTCAGTTCTGATGTAGTCCACGCTGACATCCTTCTTCTCGACATGATCACGTATAAAGTGATGTCGAATATCTATGTGCTTGGTTCTAGAATGGTGAACCGGATTCTTCGTGATGCACATAGCGCTGTTGTTGTCGCAATAGATTGGAACACAGCCAGTGTCCACTTCATAATCCTCCAGTTGTTGCTTGATCCAAATAATTTGAGCACAGCAACTGGCAGCGGCAACATATTCAGCTTCAGTGGTAGATGTAGCAACTGAGTGCTGCTTCTTGCTAAACCAACTGATTAGCTTGTGTCCTAGAAACTGACACGTACCACTGGTACTCTTTCGATCTATACGGCATCCAGCAAAATCTGAATCTGAATATCCAATGAGTGTAAGTTCATCATTTCTGGGATACCATATTCCAAGAGATTCAGTCCCCTTCAGATATTTCACTATCCTCTTTGCAGTTTCCATGTGGGACTTTTTCGGATTGGCTTGAAATCTGGCACACACTCCGACTGAGTACGAGATGTCGGGTCTGCTGGCTGTGAGATAGAGAAGTGATCCAATGATTCCTCGGTAGATGGTAGGATCAACTGATTCACCTTGCTCATCAAGAAATATTTGACAACTGGTGCTCATAGGTATTCTAAGGGACTTAGTTTTCTCTGGGCAATACTTCTGAATTAACTCCTTCGTATACTTTCGCTGGCTGATAAAAATTCCATCAGCTGACTGCTGGACCTGGAGTCCGAGAAAGTATGTTAACTTGCCCATCATACTCATCTGAAAAGATGTCTGCATCAGTTGAGAAAACTTCTCGCAGAGAGTTATATTCCTTGATCCGAATATGATTCATCAACATAGATCTGCACCATCAGCATGTCACCTCCATCCTTGAGAAGGAAGAGAGTTCTATCAATCTTCCCTTTCCGAAATCCATTGCTGATAAGGAATTGTGACAGTGTTTCGTACCAAGCCCTGGGCGCCTGTTTCAATCCATACAGGGCCTTTCTCAGCTTGTATACCTTGGTGCCAACTTCAAAGCCTGGAGGTTGCTCAACATAAACCTCCTCTTTTAGCTCGCCATTCAAGAAGGCGCTCTTCACATCCATCTGGAATACTGTGAAGCCGTGATACGCTGCATACGCAAGGAACAGCCGTATCGCCTCCATTCTGGCAACTGGTGCGAAGGTCTCATCGAAATCGATCCCTTCACACTGCCTGTAACCTTTGGCGACTAAACGAGCTTTATTTCTGACCACGGTGCCATTCTCATCTCGCTTGTTCTTGAAAACCCACTTGGTGCCAATCACTGACTGATGTGATGGTCTCTCCACCAAGTCCCAAACATCATTGCGAGTGAATTCAGCAAGCTCCTCTTGCATGGCATTAATCCAATCAGCAGATTCTAGCGCAACTCCTATGGAAGTAGGTTCCATTTGAGAAATAAAACAACTTAGGAGCGCACTGCCGTGTCAAGTCTGGACAGAACCTTCCGGATCACCGAGAATAGCGTCGGATGGGTGATCCCTCAGCCATTTGGGAGGACCAGCGACTGTTGGTGCCGGCTGTGAAATAGGTTCTTCTGTCCTGATAGCTGGTGCTTCCACATTTTCACCAGTCGGAGCTGGAACTGCAACTGGCAGTTGACCTTCACCAGTCGGAACTGGAATTTCAACTGGTGGTTGACCTTCGCCAGTCGGAACATCTTCATCAGCTCCACTGTCTGACTGATTTCCCGAACCTTCACCATCGACGTCAGTATCAGCTGGTGCATCCACTCCAGCTGGTTCATCGTCATCTTCTGACTCAAAGGTTCCAGTCAGAATTCCCCCTTGATTTTTGCTAGATCCACTCAGGGAGATTGAGTGTAAGGTCTCAGCAAGGTCATTTGCATCACCGACCCTCTCAGGTTGCTGATGGGCACCTGAGGGAACTGGTTGTGAAGATGATCCAGTCACAGGTCTAGTCGAACCAGTTGGTTGAGCATCGGAAGAATTCCTGCCCAACTGGTCGCTGACATCCTCGACCTCAGGAACATCTTCAGCCAGTTGGCGTAAGGTCCTACGCACTAAAGTAGCTTCATCAAAAACAACATTGCATGTTATTTCCACAAGCTGGGTAGTCTTGTTAAATACTCTATAGCCCTTGTGAGAGGGATGTCCATATCCGACAAACACACCCTCATCAGCCTTAGGTGAGAAAGCATTTAACTTTGACTTCCCATTATTATGGATATAACATGGTGAACCGAATGCACGAAGATGAGCTATAGAAGGCTTACGACCAAAATACACTTTGTAGGGAGTTTTCTGGAGTCTGTCGTTGATCCCGCTTCTATTCTGAGTATAGCAGGCAGTCACCAACGCCTCTCCCCAGAAACTCTGTCCCAAGCCGGACTCAGCCAGCATGGACCGGACCGCTTCTTTCAGCGTCCTGTTCCTACGTTCTGCCAGTCCATTCTGTTGCGGTTGCCTTGGAGTAGATCTCTCATGCTTGATCCCGGCCTCCGCGCAAAAATCCATCAGCAGACTGTTGCAGAATTCAGTCCCATTGTCTGATCGAATTCGCTTTACCACAGCTTCTCTCTGTTTCTGAGCTTGGATGATCAATTCTGGAAGAATGATCTTCACCTCGTCCTTGGTTCTGAGAAGCTTTACCCAGGTATAGCGCGAGTAGTCATCGACTACCACCAGCGAGTATCGTCTTCCTCCAATGGTTTGCGGTGTTACTGGTCCAAACAGGTCCATGTGTAACAACTCGAGTACCTGACTGGTACTGGGGCAGACTGGCGACTGGTTCTTGAAGGACTTCCTAGTTTGTTTGCCTTGCTGGCAAGCTTTGCAAATTCCTTCCTTCTTGAACCCGCCCTTGGGAAGACCATCTACAAGATCATGCTTGGTTAGATAATTAATAGTTTTGAAATTTAGATGACTTAACCTTTTGTGCCACAGCCAGTTAGTTTCCATGGAACTGGTGGCTACAAAGCATGTATCAGTCTTCCCGCTTTGCCAGTCAACAACATAGAGACCTCCTTTCCTGACACCTTTCAGCTTGGTCTCGCCAGACTCTTCATTCTTGATCTGGCACCCTGATTTGTCAAACACAATGGTATAACCATTGTCGCACAGCTGACTGATGCTCAGGAGGTTGTGCTTCAGATTGGTGACAAGGGATACATTCACAATTCTGACATCATCCTTCTCGATGCAACCCTTGCTGATAACTCTGCCCTTGGAGTTATCACCAAAAATAACTGGAGGTCCTCTGACCTTGGTGAGCTCAGAAAATAGGAACTCCTCACCAGTCATATGAGCCGAGCAACCACTATCTATGATCCACTCGCTCGATCTCTGAAGCTGTGTTGCATGATCCTGTTCCTGCAAGAAAATGAAATTATTTAGGTCCCCGATCATCAGCGGGTCCTGCAGGGTTAGATCTCTGGATCATTCCTTTTGGAATCCAGACTTGAGTAATCTTCAGCTCGGTGTTACCCTTGCTGACATCATTTGTGGCCTTTCCCTTCCTTTTAAAATAATGCATGGATTTGTTTTTGGAAGGTGTGGCTGTGTGTGCGGTTCCTCTGGAAGTATTCTTCCTCTGAGGGTGTCGGAAATTTCTTTCCGACCGCATGTGTTGCCTTGGTGATCTCTGGAATTGTGGACCACGATGATTAGCCTTCCCAGCCCTTGAGAAAAGATTTTGATTGGGCTCAGGCCTCCGATAGGTATTCCTCCTGTCGGGAAATATCCTTCTCTCAGTATTCCGCTGAGATTTGGATCCCTTGTAAGCATGCTGGCAACTGGCATACTTGTAAGGTTGGGCGTGGAATCTCTGGACAGCTGGTGCTGGCTGTCGGATTCCACTGGCAGCTGACGCTGACTTCCTTGCCTTAGAATAATTTGGCTTAGTCTATGTCTTCGGGTATGCTGGGGTCCTGTCAGCAGAGGATCTTGCCAGTTGAGGATTTTGTCTTGATGACTCACCTATGTATCTGGACTTATGGTTCCTATGCTGATCAGCCACACGGGACTGACTGGTATTACCAGCTGGTGCTGATGTATTTACCAGTTTGCCCTTACCCTTACCAGTACTGATTAGTTCGGGCTGATTTATGCTCAAATCTTTTGTAAATCCCAACCCGGACTTATCAGAAGGCTTTCTCCAATGAGATAGAGCCTTTTCCAAATCCTTTGAGCCTTTATTCAAAAAATTTATTCTATTTTCTTGCTCCAGAACGAGATTGTGAAAATTATCTCGCTCAGTTTTTGTAATTTGAAAATCTTGGAGCAACTCAAAGTGATTCTTTTTCAAAGTGGCTAGCTCTTCACTGACTGACCTCGATTTTTCAATCTCCTTGGTCAAAACAGAAATTTGATCTTTCAGCGAAGCATTTTCGCCAGCCAAGACATTCTTTATTTCATAAAATTTTAAAAATTCTTTTTGAAGAATGTCTATAGTGACAGCTTCTGAGTCGGAGCAACGCGACTCAGAGTCGTCTAAACAAATAGAAGGTATGATATGCATTGGGGGAGCTGATGATTGTACCTGATCATCAGCTGCAAGTGCCTCTTCACTGTCAGCACTTCCTTCAGCTGACTCCTCGCCAAAAGCTGCCATGAGTGCCAGTAGAGCTTCCTCTTCTGACTCCTCGTCTGACGCATACTCCCCATCATCATGGTCGGGTATGTCAGGCACTTCAGTCCTGGTCAGCATAGCCTTGGCAACGGCCTTGGAGGCGCGCTCTTCAAAGAGCTTCTTTAGCCTTTCCCGCTCATTTTTGTCCACCTGTGGACATTCAAACTTTAAATGATCAGGGGATTTGCACTGGTAGCAAGCACGGGGAGCTCTCTTGACGAATTTTCTGTCAGTTGAGCTCAGAGATACTCCCTGCTTTGACTTGGCTTTCTCCAGAAGGAAAGCCAGTCGTTTCATCTGTTGCTCAAGATCTGCGATAGAGCTCTCGCCGTCTTTTGAGTTAGATCCGGATGTGGTTGGGATCTCATTCTTCTGGTTGTGCTGGGCAGCAGGTCTGTCAGCATGGAAGGGCTTCTTGTGCTTCCATTTGAAGTCATTCTTGACGAAATAAGCTTCGTCTTGAGCTTTGATGCTGGGGGATCCGATGTTCCGGATGGCCTCATTCTTGTTCACCATCTGGATATCCCACTCGTGTGCCTGCAACTGAGCAAATAACTCCTTGGGAGTCATCTTGGACAGGTCCTTCTCCTTCAGAGCTGTGGTCTTCACGAACCAGTCCTCCTTGGGCATCTTGGACAGGAACTTGGCATTAAGATCTTCATTTGAATACTTCCTGTCCAGGGACTTTAGCTCGCTGACGATGGCGTTGAATCTCGCCTCCATCTCCTTGATGGTTTCTCCAGGCAGCATCTGGAAGGACTCATACTTGTCTACCGCAACCTGCAATTTGTTGCGTTTCATTTGATCAGTTTCTTGACATAGACTATCAAGATAATCCCATACTCCCTTGGCATTGTTGAACTGGAGTGCATCCTCCATCAATGACTCTGGAAGACATGCCAGGATCAGTTCATGAGCAATGGAATCCAACTGATTCCGCTTCCTGTCCTCAGCATTCCATTCGTCTTGGGGCTTTGGGATCACGGCAGCTGGACGATCTCCTAGCTGGTGCTGAATCTTGGTGATCTCAATCGGCCCTGTCTCTAGCACATCTTTCATCTCTGGATGAATGCTCTTTAGAGAGATAAGAGTCCTCTTTCGCCATGTATCATGCTTCACAGACTTGTAGTCGAGTAGCTTCGGAATATTCATCTTGATGTACCTGAGCTAATCAAACAGACAAACAAAAAGAGAGCGCAAGGAAACGTGGATCACGGTCCTAAGCGACTCAGATACGAACGGTCTATAAGAACCGTCCGCTCTGATACCACTTGTTGGTCCCGGATTATCAGGGTATAACTTGGCAGCGGAAAATGTGTAAATTCGTTTCTTGCGCTCTGTTGGTTACTCAGCTGACTGGGACCTTGTCAGCTGGTAAGTCAACTGGC